>RJWT010006045.1:0-29869 GCA_004365215.1 Cuniculus paca | reverse complement strand
TTTGATCAAGGGTTTCTTGTAATTCTAAAATATCAGGGCTCTGTATTGTTTTTCCACTTGATGACAACAAAAACCTAAGTAATGGGTAGTAAATAAATATATCTTTGGTTTCTATGTGACCTCTCTCCACAAACGCGTCTTTGTTTCTCACAAAGAGGCAGGCTGGTTACTAAAGCTCCTTAGATGTCCACTCCCAACTCTTCTCTGGGGGATGAGAGTGAGTCACGTCATTAGGCTATTACAACTCTATTTTCATAACAACACAGGCCAGAACAGCAGGACAATCACACACTGGTTTCCAACACTGTGAGAAATAACTGCCCACATATCCCCAACTCCATGTACAGAAAATAAACACAACTTTCCCTCTTGCTAAAAGAAATTGCTGAGTTTATAGCATGATATTCACATGGTAAGTATATGGAGAGAGGGCAAAGAAAACCACTAAGGAATTCTCTTCTCTGACCAATGCCTGCAACAGGAGAAAAGCATTAAGGGAAGGCTGCCTTGTGTTAAGTACAAGGTCTCTAGCTTCATTTTATTTCCACCGTTACTGATGTAATTGTGCATTCCTGCTGCATTTATAATTAAGAAAGAAACAGATGGTAATGTTTAGTATTAAGCAATAAGGAGTGGTCATTAAAACAATCTAGAATGCCAGCAGTTTATATGATATCAGAGGGTTAGTTTACCATAACAAAGTTTTATATCCATGGGAAAAAAGAGAAGAGACATTAAGGCCCTTCTACCCTTCTCCAATAAAAAGAAAACCCATTCACCTCACAGCTGTCCCCTCATGGAAGGCATACTACGCACCATAGGCTGACTGCAATCTTTTCCATTGCTGGACACAAAATAAGTCATATCTTGGTTTTATTGTAAGTTGTCATCACAAATGGCAAAACATGAAATCCAAGATGGTATGTTCACCAAGCTGTAGAAATACAGTTGGTGAGGCACTAGAGAGTTGCTAACACCACATCTGGGTGATGGAACAGGCTGAAGGTAGAAGGAAAATTTCCAGAATCCTGTGAGTATATGGTTGGCAGCCCAGATATCTTGAAGAATATAAAGAGCTATGAAGTTATGATACAGAAGTAAAACAAAACACCTCTGCCCCAAAATGTGTGTGTGAGTGTGTATGCATGTGTGTGTAAATGAAAAGAGATAGCTGTGTAATTTCTAGCAAGGCAAACTTTAATGATAATGCCAACTAGTTGTTAGGAAAGTGACCCATTTCCCACTCCTCCATATATACACATTTTGTCTTTGGTAATCTAGGCTTAAACAATTTCTCAGTTCTCAAATCTGCCTTCAGATTCTTCTTTCAGATTATTTCATCTTGCTAGAGTTATGCTATAGTCTCCCAGGGATCCAGTTCCTATGATGGGGAGGTCACGCTCTAAACCAGCATACACATCGAAACAGCAGATCCCACCATAGCTGCTTGCATCCTCCTCAACAGCATCTGGCACCTGCCAACCTCCTGTCTGTGTCACTAATCTTGCAAGATGCATGGCAGCAGAGTGACTTCACCGTTAGAACATCCCAAGGCAGCTAATTAACAGAGCTTTCTGTAATGAACAGTGTTATACATCACAGAATAATGAAGAACAAATCTTAAGAATTGTAAAATACATTATCATGCTAGAACATTCTTCCCCTGACCATTTCTCAATCTCTCTTTGTCTCTTTGCCTCCATCTCTGTCTGCCTGTCTGTCTGTCTCTGTCTTTCTCTCTCTTACACACACACACACACACACACACACGCACACAAGGCAGGGGTGAGAGTGAAGAAAGAGGCAAATAAAGAGGTGATACAAACAACAGAACATTCAGGGATAGGAGGAGCCTAAGGAACCATCAGTGAAAATGTTGAAAATCTCCGAACTCATTTTCTGCCTGAGCGATCCTTAAGAAAATGTTGTTAGTGTTCACAGCCTCCTCTGATTATTTGACAACAGTCATACTTGAGATTCACTGTGACATAACTATTGGAAAAGCAAATGGAAGACAATGCACACTGATGCTTTTGCCAACAATCCCCAACCAACAGTACATTTATTAACTGTAGGACAGGACTCAACATGTCTTTTCTCATGATCTATGCAGGATACAGGAAGAGAACAATAAAATGGAGAAATGGGACTACCATAACCACATATGCAGAATAATTTGCAGGCTTAGGTGGATACTAGGAATAAGGCTTTAGAGAGGCTGGAAGCAGAATATCAAAGGAAGTACTGATAGTGCATTCCATAAGAGTTGCTCTGGTTAATTAGAGAAGCCATGCTGCACTTACAAAGTACCATATACAGTTCCCACAGCACACACCAACTAGTCACCAGCTCTGTTGTCCTCCTTCACTACTGCACAAATAATAGTTATAGATATGTACATAAAGCTACATTTCCGAGCCTCCATCTCACATACGCATGATGATGTTTTAAGCATACCAATAATTTGTGAATGGAAATGGTTATGTTCTGCCTCCAGGTCAGAGCCTTAAGATACCTCATAATCTTTCCCTCTTCCAGGTGACAAGCCAGCTCTGTAAGGCAAACGATAACAGTGTGTTTAGTGATAACTGAGCTACAAGATGGAAAAAATCTTCCCTCGAATAGTCATGGGAAACAGTTCTCATCAGGCATGAACTACTTGTATCTGAACTATACATGAGCAATAAATAATAAATAAGCATCTTTGTTATTGAGACCCTATTCTGTTCGGTTCTCTTTGTTGCAGCATTTAGACTTTACCCTAACTAAAATGTTCTCTAAATAATAACAAAATATACTCCAAATAGACTATATCACAAATATAATTAATTGGTGGACTTTTCTCTTTATCTACTCAGCTCCCTCTATTAATTTGCTTTGACAAATTCTACTTGTATAGAACTTTGACAGATTTTATTTTCTAAAGCCACAAATTAATAGTAGTTTTGTCATTTTGATTTTCTAGGAATATTTTGAAAGCTCTGTGCCAAATTCCTATGTTGAAACCTAATCACCGATACCATGATGCTAGGAGATGTGGCAACTGGGAGGTAATGATGTCATGAAGGTAGAACCCTCAGGAGTGGAATTGGCATTTTTATAATTGAGGCCCTAGAGAACTGCATCTTCCCATCACCATGCCACTGAATCAGCTGCCACCTTGGTCTTGGCCTTCCATGCTTCAGATTTGTGAGAAATGAATTTCTGCTGTTTATAAACTACCCAGTTGATGGTATTCTGTTATTGCAACCTAAATGGATGAAAACATTCTTCTAAACAATCTCAACATGGTGCCTTCTACACACATATTCCTGTGCTCAGGGCTGGTTTGGGGTGGGGAATTACAGAAGCCCACGAAATAGACTTTTTATTCATGTAAACTCCTAACTAACTAGTACCACCTACCTCTCCTAACCACGTAGTTTAATTTGAAATATTTTTTCTGAGATTGTGGTTTTATGAAGGGATGATATCATTATCCACATTACAGATGGAGAAATTTGAGGGTCAGAGGAAAGAATCGAATTATCACAAAACACGAAGTCCTTGTGCTGGGACAGAGTCCCTCATTCTTCCTTTTACTGTCTAGGAGAGCATTCTCAAAGCATGGTCCCTAGATGCTCATTTAAGATACAGAGCTCAGGTGTCCCCTTCATCCTTAATAAATCGGAAGTAACTAGGGTTGCACAGAATCTTCAACTAATTCTGATGCAAATTAAGTGAAGTTGGTTTCTAGACAATAGACAGAGCTCACATGAGCTCAGGAACATCTTACTAGCTTCAAAGAAAGAAAAAGTAACATTTAATTTAATGACAACTGCATACCACGTCTCTTACCTCTGAATTTTAACCTTTCATATGCCTGAACATACCCTACGTCTTTGCAATTTTTCACCAATATTACCTGATTTCTGGAAGCTTCTGTAACATTTCTGTATAGGTTTAAGTGGGAACAAATCTTTTATTTTTCTTTGACTAGGCTGATGTAAGGTTGAGATTTCCTTTTTTCAAAGGGAACTTTACATGTATAAAGGGGTTTTTTAAAAAGTCAAAAAACCTTCAAAGCCTAAAAAAAGTAGTTGGTAGCTGTAAGCTTGGCTGAGAGGAAGGCTCGCTTCTTTTCCTCAATTCAACCCGTCTGGGGAACTTTTATCCAAAGCCCACCTGTTGGGCCAACCTGTCTTCAATGTCTTGCACTCTTATTAGACCTACCCCTCTTTTTCAGTGGGTATCAGTTGCAGTGTTGTATGTAGGAGACAACCTGTTAGCTAGCTTCCTGGGGCCAGCGTTAGCTGTGTTTTAACCTGCCCATGCTGTGGTCATGCAATATGATTGCTTCTCCATCCCTACTTCTAGGCCACCGTCTGCTCAGCACACCTCACCACTCTGCAGTCATAAAATCAGAGAATATCCATGCCATATTTGGAAATGACAGTGACAGCTCATTTGGGGTTGCACAACTCTAGAAGATCCTGTTCACATTCTATCCTGTGTAAACCATGCCCATGGAGTCCATACAGTACAAATAGCAACCCTGAAACTGAAATCGCGCAGCTGGCAGTACTAATAAAGCTATTCCTGAAGTGCTTACCACAGAAGCTTAAAAAGTTTGTTGCAATTCTGAATTTCGAAACTCTACTCCCCACGCCCAACCACTTTTCACCCGAAGTACGATTTAGAGGTCAGAGATCGACCCTTTTCCTAAAGCATTTGTGATGATTCTGATGATCCACATGATTGGGATAAATAATTTCATCCAACGGTCCAATTTTGCAGATGAGTAAGCTTAGTCTCCCCAAAGGAGTAGGGGACAGATCAAAGTGCAGCTGGTAGAACTACGATCAAATTCCAGGTCTCAATGCTAAGCCAACTGTCACCTTCATGTAAACAACAAGTGACAAAAGCAAAACCAAATCCAATAATAGTAACAATAGAAACAATAGTTGGGACGATTAAAAGTGACATGAGATATCTGAAAGTTAAATCTGAGACATGATTTGCATTCTCCACAACATGGCTTATCCACACCATGGTTTCTTACCAGGCAAAATGTGCCCCATTCGTGCCAAGAACAGAGAACGCTGGCGTTATACTGAGGAAGAGAAGGAAGTTGCAGATGGAAGACTTAGATTCAAGGAATAATTTTAAAGAGATATTGGCTCTGCTAAAGTTATCTATCAAAGAATGTGTGCAGAAGGAAGCCCACTGCTTGCCACGGGCTGGGTGACCTCTGTAAGGTCGCCATGTTTGGGGATGAGTTCTTGCCAGCAGAGACACAGAAGTTTGATCCATGTTAATCCAATACATAACAGCTTTATTAAGGCACCAGAAGACCCATTTGTTATTTTAAAGTAGAAAGTTCTCTTCGCTAGAGAAGTAGCAGCAATCGGCTACACGGCGATGGGCACGTCCTCCTAAGAGGCAATGATAAGCCAAATGCCAGCGACTGGCTCCACCACAAGTTGCTTTGAGAAAATAACAATAAAGGAAACAAGGTGCTCTCGTACCATATTTCCTCCCCATGTGGCTTTTCTCTGTTTTGATTACTTCTTTTGATGAGGATCTTTGCAAAAGGCAGCAGAAGATATGGTTTTGAGCATAGGCTTCAGCGCTAGGTAGCACTGAGTTTGCAGTCCAGTTCTGGCACAAATTAGCTGTCTAACAGTCACTTCTCTGTATCTCAGTGTTCTACCTTGAGGGATTAAATGACAAAATATACATACTGTTCCTGGAGTGGCATCAGAAATAATAAAGTGTTTAGAAAATGAAGCTTGTCTTTTCTGTGGTAACAAAAGGAAGAGAACATAGGCAAAACAGCCAGTAAGCAAAGCTGACTTACAGCTGGCCAGCTCAGGGAGTCCTTATCTCCTAAAATTTCCTCGTCCTCCTTTATAAATACTCACATTATGGTCACTTCTTATTAAGTACTGACATTTCTGCTTTTATCATGATATCAACTTCCACTTTATTCTGAATACATTTTTCAAAAAGACTATGACCTTCCTTGTCTCTAAACAATGAAATTGTTGTAAAGGACTGCATCCACTACTCCATTTTGAGCCCAGGCCTACTCTCTCCGTTTAGCCTTTGGTGCGTTTTGGAGGCAGGATAAACCCAAGGCAGCAAGAGTTAAAAAGAAGAAAGGTAAGACAAGGAGCAGTGTCCAGCAATGCCGGAGGATGAGCTATTGTGCTGCCTTTGCTTTGCGAGAAGCCACAAAGATGTGCCACAGGTCCTTCATGGGGGCCTCCACTTGACGCAAAGAAAGGACCAGATGAGAAGGAAACTTCCTGCTTCACAGTGGGACAGAGGAAGATGAGGAAATTTACATAGCTCCTGCCTTCCAACCCCTGCTTTTCGCTAATCAAGCTTCACCCGTTAGAGAGTTAACTCTCCTGAATTTCCAGGTGGATCGTCTGGCTTCTGATGGTTTCAAGCCACATGGCTTAGTATTTCATCCAAGCTCTAATGTGGCTGGAAAAGCCAGGAACTCTGAGCCAGGAACTGGCTAACCATGCTGCACAGTGGCAGGCAAGGGCTAGGGCCCAGTTCTCCTGGGGCAGACGATTGGGTGGCACAATGCAAGATGCAGTTGGGCACACGGATCTGATGAGACACAAACATAAGTGTCTGTTACACCTGACCCCTCCACCTTCTGAATTTGTCTTTCCTTTCATCAAAGGAACTGATAATGTAGAAAAACCTTATATATTAGAAAGTGTATAAACACTAAGCTAGATTCCAAGAAGCATGGACTTTGGGGAAAGACTACCTGGATTTACGCTACTTACCAACTACAGGACATTTTGACCCTTGGTGCTTTAGTTCCCATATCTGTTAAATAGGTTTGATTATGATAATAGGGGCTATTTCATAAGCATTGTGAGAATTAAACTATACATGTATATAATCATTAGAACAGCACCTGACATGTAATAAATGACATGAAATAAGTATTTCTTAATGTTTGCAGTCTCACCTCTGGTTTCCTAGGCTGTCTAGCTTGTGGATTCATTTTTTCTTTCTTTCTTTCTTTCTTTACAGGCTCCTGCCTACATTCCTATTTCCGAGAAGAGCTTCCTGAGGTGAACCAAGCCTATTTTTCTCTGACTTCCCTGACGGTCCCCTCTCCATGTTTCACATGTCCCACTTTGTTGATGAGTAGCTCTTATCATCACCCCCTGCTGGTCACCAGCCTCTCCATCCTGGTCTGGAGTCCTGGTATGCTCCATTAGGCCAAATTCTTAGGGTGACAACTATGAAATTTTTGACATTTTATTAGACATTACCTAAGTGCTACCAGGAGAATCTTAGGCAGGTATTAGGATTCAAAGCTATCGCAAAGCAAGTACAAGTGCTAACAGAGCGTGTGACTACTACACTCAGATCTCTTGAAGACAGCCCACAGCTCTGCCACAAGGATGAACTCATTAGGAACTTGCCAGTGAGAAACTATGAAATAACAGAGATTATCATAACAATTATTTCAGTGATCAATTCACAAATAAAGGAAAGAAGTTTTTATACAGGCAATGATACTAGAACACTGCTTCTGTCTGTGTAGTGAAAGATGATCTTTCATTTGGATTCCAAGCCATCTCCCAGGTCCCTCACTCCTCACCTCAATTTGACAAAAAACTACTACATGGCTTAGTGCCATCACAGTCCAATCTCTGTGACATTCAATATGCAGCGGACACAGAGCAGCTAGATCAAAGACATTCAAGAATTCATAAAAAAATATTGGCAAAGCAGTTGGTAATAAATATAAATAATGTTAAATAATTGATATAAAAGCATGCAGGATACACAGGCATTTCTACAGTGGTTTCTATGCTTTCTCTTTGTAATATTCCACTGTTCACAAGTCTAGCTAGCCAAAATAAGCAATTTATTCATGAGTGAGCGCACTGCTTTACTGTATCGAATTCATCTCAGAGTCTCTCTATCCCTTATGATCAGAGCAGAGAAGCCTAGCAATAGTTCTGTGGATGTGTTAGGAGAGAATCCAGCTCACAGCACTTTTTCCTTCACAAAGAGAGCTCTGGAAACACAATGTTACTGCTCACGGCTGTCCCCTGTGTGGGTTCCCTCTGTGTCCTATCTCACATCCCCTCAGTCCAACACTTTGTTCCCATCACTGCTGGCAGTACCTCTTCTCAGCTGCACCTGGCGTCTCTCACTTTCTGCCCAGGGCTTCTCTGCCTACCTCTGGGGAAGCTGACAGGTACTCACTCAGCTGTGCTGTGGCTTGCCCAAACCTAGAAGGACAAGCAAAGAAGCATCTCAAGGGGCAGTGCTTGGCCAACTGGATCAGGAGCCGGTAGATAAACAGTCTTTCATCCTCTGGAAAATAATTCCACATGGCTTCTCAGAAAGTCCCAAGTGGGGTGTATCCCAATTGCCCATGGTAGTAGGTAGCTCAAAAACGCACCCCTGGGAAGGCTTTCCTCTCTTTGATGTTCCCAGACTCCCACTTCTGTTCCCTGAGATAATTCTCCCAAACAAACTACTCACATGTCAGTCCTTGTCTCAGTCTCTGCTTTTGAAGAGGAATCTAAGCTGAGACACCTCTACTAAAACATATTACTATTGTATAAACTTGACAGTGTGTATGCATAACAATGAAATAATTTAAAATATTCCTTGAGTCCAAGTGCATTATTATTATACAAATTATTCCCAGGTATTCATCTACTCCAGAAGCCCTACCAAAGCATCCAAGTTCATAAACAAATTGGAATGATTTCATGAGAAGACTTGATGCCACACATTAAAGACTGGTTCCCTCCAGGAAACAGATTTTGTGCCAGAGTTTGGCATGCAGAACGTTTATGCCTTTAGGATGAACACCTGAAAAAGAGAAGGGAGGAACATAAGAAGGGAGAGAAGATGCAGTCAAGCTGCAATGCAATGTCACTATGGCCTTAGCTGGTATCATGAACAGCCCTGATACTGAAATGGCTAATCAAGGTTGTCACTAACTAAATTGAAATAGCTAGGCTTTTAATACTACATCCTAATCAGTCACTGGATGAGGGCCACGTCAGGAAAAGGGGTGGTTTTGGATGAGTGGTTTTCTGACAGTGAAGCAGTATTTGAAGGGCACGGCACTGGAGCCATCTGCTAAGTACATTCCCACCATCTGAGCCAATAAGGCTCTCCCTGAGGATGGTACCCCCCCCCCCGCAAGGATCCACTGGAGATGGAGAAATTCAGCCACAAGAGAGAAAATCAGGAGCAACCTGGGGGTTGTTTCTAAATGTGTAATGTGCTCTCATGTGGAAGAAACACTGGGTTTTTACTTTACGTGTAGAATAGAACCAACTGGCTAACATCTACACTCAATGAGGATGTTACCTCAAGAATAAAGCTTTTTTTATGTATGAGAAACTAGCTAGAGAACCAAGATGGCCTCCTGAAATTATAAGGCAAAGCCTACATATAGAACAAATCCAGGAGAGAAAATCCAGTTCCCATCCCACCTTAAGACACTATGCTTCCAAGAGCCAGGGTAATATTCACAACACAAAATTATCACTTATACATTATTCATAGCCAGCACTATCTGCCCTTAGGCACAAAAGAATAAATATGAAAGTTCTATTTTTCATGGATACATGAGGAAATAAAGATGTAGAGCAAGAGGAATCCTGACTAGTAACCACAGGTATTTTTCAACTTGAAAATATCCAACTCACCAATAGTTTTATATCTATCTATCTATCTATCTATCTATCTATCTATCTATCTACCTTTACTTATCCATCTGCCACTAATTCTGCAGGAAATGGAACACCCCAAGTTGACCCATTTCCACCACAGGGCAATAAACCAATATTTTCCTTGGGAATGACAGCAGTACATGACTATCCCAAGGCAGCTCAGAACACAACATTTCTAAAACCAAGCTCTTTTTCCATTGATCACAACCTATCTAAACTGTATTCCTTCTGCATTTCTTTATTTCAGTAATGGTGACACAATTAACTCAAGACAGTCCCAGCCAAAACTGCTGAAATTAATGAATTTTAGAACCAGACATAATGATTATGAAACTGACTTTCCCTAATTACTTATTATATGGATATGAACAAATTACAAAACCTCTCTGAGTCTCATTTTTCTCAACTATATAATTTGAATAACACATCTGTCCTTGGATTGTTTTGCAACAAGAAAGTTCCATTAGGAAGAAAAGGTATCAGGAACTAGAAGAAGTGGATTTAAAAAAAGAGGAGCTGATACTTCCAAAATTGTTACACACATTTAATGCAATCCCAATCAAAATACCATTAGCATACTACATAGAACTAGAAAAAATATTCCTAAAATTCATTTGGAACCAAGAGACCTAGAATAGCAAAAGCAATTCTGGGCAACAAAGGCAAAGAAGGGAGCATGGGGGAATCACAACTCTTGACGTGAAATTATACTAGTGAGCTACTGTGATGAAAACAGCAATGCACTGGCAAAAAAAAAAAACAAAAAAAAAACAAAACAACAACAGCAACAAAAACAACCTGAGGATCAATGGAACAGATTAGAAGATGCAGAAACAACCTCAAACACACTTGGCCACCTTATATTTGACAAAGGGGCCAAACATGTTTACTAGAAGAAGCATAGCCTCTTTAATAAATGGTGCTGGAAAAACTGGCTTTCTACATGCCAAAAACTAAAACTACACCCATGTCTATCACCATGCACTAAACTAAAAGTGAAATGGATCAAAGAACGAAATACTAAGACAGAAACACTAAATCTACTGGAAGATAAAATAGAACTTCTGAAGACATAGAGTAGGCAAAGACTTCATGAAAGAAACCCAGACAACTAGGGAAATAGTACAAAGAATCTCACTCTATCAAGAAGCTTTTGCACAAGAAAGAAATCACCATCAGAGTGAAAAGACAATCCATACAGTGGGAAATAATCTTAGCCAATTGTTCTTCAAACAAAGAACTAATATCTAGAACACATAAAGAACCAAAAAAATCAGATGCCCCAAATTTAAAGACCCAATCCAAAAATGGGTATCTGAAATGAACAGACACTTCTCAGAAGAAGAGGTACAAATGACAAATAAATGTAGGAAAAAATGTTCAACATCATTGGTTATGTGAGAGATGCAAATTAAAACAATGCTGAGATTCCACCTCACTCCATAAAGAATGGCTATCGTCAACAATAACAAACGCTGGAGGGGCTGTGGGAGGAAAAAACAAACCCTTCTCCATTGTTGTTGGAAGTATAGACTGGTACAACTATCATGGAAATAAGTGAAGAGATTTCTCAAAAAAGTAGGACTAGAGGTTGTATTCAACCCAGCTATTCCCTTTCTTGGTATCTTCCCAAAAGAATTGAAAGCATCATACCACAGAAATATATGCACACACATGCTTATAGCAGCACAGTTTGTAATAGCTAAATCTTGGAAACAACCCAAATGTCCATCAAACACAGAATGAATAAAAAAGATGTAGTTTTTTTTATATAGTAGAGTACTACTCAGTCATAAAGAAGGATGGAATTGAGACATTTCTAGCTAAATGGATGCACCAAAAGATCATACTCCTAAGTGAAAGAAATTGGACACACATATATAAATATCACATTGTTTCTTTGGTGTGAGAAACCAAAAGGGCAAATGAGGACCAAAATGTATAATAGATATTGTGAAATAGGAAGAAATTGTTCAAGAGGAAAGGGAACTAGTGTGTGTGTGGGGAAACAAAGGGAAAAGAAAAAACAATAAAAGATAAAATGGAAACCAAGCTTTGTAAATAAGAAGGGGGAAAGGAATTGAAGGAAGAGAACAGGATTTAAAAAAAAAGAGGACCCAGGATATATCATGGGATATATCATTCCTTATGATGAATTTGATCATTATGTGTATCTAAACTATACCAATGAACTCTTTTAAGAAAAGAGGGGCTGTCAGATACAACATCATCTTTCTCCCCCGCCCAGAGCGGCCCAAAGGCCCTAGATGAAAGAAGAAAGTTTACTCATCCTATGTCCTGCATACTGACTTCCTCCTACTCTCATGTTTTATCCTGGCACATCTGATTCTAGAATGAGTTAAAGTGTACCTTCTTATCTATGTAGAAATCCATTCAAGCCTCCAGGCAACCTACTTTCTCTACGACTACACATAAATGCCAATTGTTTTGATTTGAAATAAAATAACAAAAAGTCACATTTTAACTGTGTTTACAGCTGCATCTATGAATTCTAATACTGTCTTTAGGACACAATATTAAAGATCAAAGGTACATGCTTGATCGAAACTCTCTGATCACTTCATAGCTGTGTTCATCCAGCTAACAGGATCCTTTATCAGCCACAGCAGCCTAATTTTACTCACAACCTCTCATCAGCTAGAATACACAAAGTCTTGATCCCAGGTTTCCTTACCACAGACGCTTCCTGGACATCTCATTTATAATTCTCTGTATTCCTGTTATCAAATCCACCAAGCACTGCTTCACTTTTGAAGTTCTTGCCACCATAGTGGGATATGTATTAATATGCTGGAGTCTCACCACAACTCTATTCATTAAAAGAGGGACTTGACCACAGATAGCTGGATGGCTGCTTCCTTTATAAATGATCAGTTGTTTTGTTCTTTCCACATCCCTGGCCAGCTCCCCCACCTCACATCACAAGAGGCATGAGTTTCCATAGTACCACTGACTTTTCTAGGAATGAAATACTATGAGATTTAGCAGTAGTGTTCTAACAAAGTACCAGTGTATCATTCCACAGTTTATCATCACCTGATTATCTTTTGCTAATTCATCATTTGAATGGTTGGATATTCTTTCCAAATATCTTCAGTGATTCTTTATTTCCTATCTGCTCAATGGAAAGTCCACTTTAGACTTTACTTTGGGGGGAAACAGAGGAAGAACTGTCCTCAGGATGACTAATCCTTAAAGAGTGGTAACTAACATCCACAGTATACCAGTTTTTGCCAAAGACTTCCGGCCATCATCTTAGTGAATCTTCAAACAACTCACATAGGTATACAAACTCATTTTGCAGAAAGGAAAACCGAGTCTCAGAAATCCTGAGCTGTCTAGAGCACCATTAAAGACGAGACACCCGCAACCTCCTCTGCCCCTCCTCATCTCTGCTCAAGATCCCAATTTTTGGAGTGGGAGTTAGCAGTCCACTAGAAGTATGAATACTGGAGAGGGGCCATTCCCAAAGGAAAAGAGGCAAAGCAGACACAAAACATCTTTCTCAAGTCCCAACTCCTTAATTGAAGGACCTTTGCAGTTTTCTCCCTTTGTGCCCTAGAAGTCTATTCTAAAAAACAGAATTCCAAGTAAATCCAGATTTTGAAGGAATGATCATCTCCAGAAGGAGAGTCAAGCCTATTCTGCTTTTGAATGAATGGTGCACAGATGAAAAGGAACCACTCAAAGTAGGACAGTTTTTTGAGATGACCTTTTCCTGTGCCTTCAATGATTTGTCCTGCAAAATAGAAACAAGCAAAAATGCAACCCCAGGGTCTTATCCTTTCGTAGAGCTAGTACGCAAATAAGTCTATAAGTAAAAATCATTTGAGGGTTCACTGTTAAAGCCCACACATATTCTAACATCATGAAAAGATAAAGACAAGCATAGGGTTTGAGTTTCTGGGCTTTAGAGACTGAGTAATTAGGTTTAATCTACCCACTCTCCATATTTACTAGTCCTGTGGGCATGAACCAGTTGCCAGTTTTTTAATAGATTTATTATGAAAATATACAAGGAGAATTATACAGGATAAACTCAGATTTTTTCTGATATGAACACTGAGAAAAGAGAATGCTTCTTACAAATCTGGGCAGTATAAATTTGGAATAAAATGCTGTACTTTTCTAAGAGATGAGGCATAACTAAGAAAGAACATGCATTAGCTGTCCATAATTGCTGACATTACAAGGACATGATATTAAATTAAGTTATATAACCTTAAATTAGCAATCAAGAATGTGCACAGAATAATAATATTCTTTGTCCAATCATTCAGGCTTAATTTAACTAACAATATAACTATGATGGCGCATGGCCACGGTTGTCACCATACAACCTGATAAAGGCAGTCCTTCTTGTCAGGGGAGAAATCATGCTAACCTCTTCCCAAGCTTCCCACTGATTATTATTAAAACTATCCAATTATTCCCATGCCCATACACAATTCAAAAGACAAAGTCACAGTTCCCTACCTACATATTCATTTACATGTGACATCATATTTACTAAAAGATCCATGTCTAATCAAAACATCTAATAGGGTGTTAAGTAAACTAGAAAACATCTGTAACTTAAATATATTACTTTCCTGATGTTAAATAAAAATAGGTTTGGATAGCATCTCCTTATATAAAATATAACTACACAAAAATATTTGCAGAAGAAAATAAAGTGAAGGAAATATGGCGAGATACTAAAAGCAACTCTTTGAGTTAGTACATTTCCAAATAAAAATTCTTTTCATGTTTTCCTATTTTTCAAGAGTAGGTATTCATTTTGTATTAAAAATCCAACTTACACAATAAGTATAGTATTTTTACCAGGGACTGCTATTAACTCTAGAAAACAGTAAAGCTGAAACTGAGTTGTTGAGATTTGTGTAGCCATAGGGTTCGGTTTATGGGCCTGTCACGGTGGGTAACATATGGATAGCACTTAATAAATAGTCAAGTCAATGAATGAGGTATGGCATAGAATAACAAGGCAATTTGGGCAATTCTCTTTCTAAAAAGTTGAGTTGGGTAGCATGATGAAGCCAAGCAAAACATTTAATTGGTTATAAAATTTTAATTTCTACCTGATTGTTGTAGCAGAACTGGTGCAGTGAAGTCCTGGGGAAAATCCAGGTGTTCTTCATTAGCTACTTCTTGGCTTTTGACATTTAAGCTAAAGTTTTCAAAATATGGAGGCAGGCAGTCCAATGAGGTAACAACAGGGAGGTGGCTATTCTGGATAGCCTAGACTGCTTTAAAGACTTACACAGTACCCTCAGGGTTTTAATTTTTGAAGTAAATATTTCAAAAAAAGATTTAATTGCTTTCCTCTCCAGTAGTTCATATGGAACTCAACTCCTTGAATATTCAAAGTCAATCTAGGGACATTAATTGTTCAATATATATATATATTTTATATATATATATATCATTACATATAATAAATTCTTAGTGAGAGCCCATATTCAGGATGATGTTGATTTTGAGTTGTGTGGTTTTGTCTTGTCCTATAGTGTGTAGTTTCACAAGTGTACCTGCTGTGGAACACTTCCGTGCTTTTTTGCACATACTCTTCTCTTTCTCCAGAACATCTCACAGTAAATACCTTGTCCACTTATCAAATTCCTACTTATATTTCTCATCTTTCAGTGCTCAGCTTTCATGGCACATCAGAGTTACTTTTTTTCCTATGTATCCTGCTTGCACTTCTTGATTGTCACACTAGTTTCCTCCGCAAGATTTAGGGACCTAACAACAACCAGTATTTGTTATCTCATGCAGTTTTTGTGGATCAAGAATCTGGGAGTGGTTTTGCTGGGTGGCTCTGGCTTGGATCCTCTGACAAGGTTGAGTATGGGGTACTGGCCAGGGTTGCAGTCCTCTGAGGGCTACGCTGGACCTGCTGGTTTTACCTGTTGGCTGGTTTGCATTAACTGAAAACAGAAGGCCTGGGTTCTTCATCACATGGACCTCTCCATAGGGCTGCTTGACTACCCTCACAGCATGGCAGCTGGCTGCTCCCAGAGCTAGTGATCCAAGAGAAAGATCAAGAGGAAGCCACACTGCTTGAATATTCTAATCTGGGCTGTCCCCACGCCATCACTCCTGCCACTTTATTCATCAGAAGTCACTAAGCAGAGCCTACAGGTATGGGAAGGGAATTCAGTTCTGCCTTTCAAAAAGAGATAAAAAAATTGTGAACATATTTTAAAACTACCAATATTGCCCCTACTGCATCATTATATCATAATTATCTACTTAGATGTTTTTGCTTTCTAGTTGTGTTTCTGGGCATCCTTAAAGCATTTATTTTATGCAATATAGTTGCAAGGCTCTAGGCAGTGACTACAGCAAGTTATAGAGAAATCACATACTTGTTGCAAGTTATTTAACACCTCTGAATCTCCACTTCTTCATCTTTAAATTAGTAATTGTAATAGTCAGACTCATTGTCAGGATTAAGGGAGAATAACACAGATTAGAGCAAATCGTAATATAAAAAGTACCATATGCATCAATTAGTGCTGGGTCAACCAGGATACAGAGTCTGAGTTCCAAAACTTAGTAACTACTCTACTCCCAGCCACCAGGCCCTGACTCGTTTGTCTTCTCTATTTTCTACCCCAGAATATTTGCCAAACTTACAGTACTGCCCTGCACACAGTAGATGTTCAACGAACATTTGCTATTGACGTTGATGGTTGTCCTGTTTTCTTTTCATTTTGAATAAAGAGGAAATTCTTTAGGTAGCAGTACTTTGCAAACTAGAAAAGGAAAGGATTAAGAAGTACAGGATCATGAATTGTTAAGAATACAGGTTCCAGGAAAAGACAGTCTTAAATTTAAATCCCAGTTCTGCCACTGAAATTTTTTGAAAACTTCATGATCACTCTAAGCATTGATTTCTTCACTGTTATGTTGGGGAAAGAGCATTACTTATTTGACAAGGCTGTGGTGATTCATTGAAGGAAATAATATATGAGAAGATTTAATATATGCCTATTGTACAGTAAGTGCTCAATGAATGCATGTTATCCTTCATTTTGTGACTATGATTATTTTCAGTGGTCCCATCTTTGACGAGGAAGAGATGTTCAAACCCATGAAAGATTACACTCTCTTATTTGCAAGTCCCGTTCTTGCACACTAAGATGACTCGAGTCCAGGAAAGTTATCTCTCAGGTTTGTCTTGCCTACCTGGGTGGCTATCTATCTAAAACAGCCTGTCTGGCTGGAGCTATTTCCATTTGCTGTCTTTATGAGCCCAAGGGCATGCATAGTTATGAGTACATTTCAGAAATTTGAAAAATAAACAATGAAACATCTCATGCTTGCCACACATGTATTTTTCCTCCCATGATTTAGGTTGGCTGGTTATAAGCCATTAAAAGTTTATAATAAGAAAGAAAAAAAAGAGTGAATTCACCAGCTTAAAACTCTGCAACTCCACCCCTCAAAACTTTCCAATTCAAGGTTAAGACTTGAATAAATGTTCCAACCAATAGGTTCATGAAAGATTTAATAATTACTTTGCTTATGAAAGTTTAAACAGCGCTTAAGTTATAAAACAGCTCTCACTCAGGCAGAATAACCTGTTATACTCACTAGGAAAGTTTTACAAATCATTAGACTACATATTCAGATGAAAGGCAAAACTGCATTTTCCGTGAAGCCTCTAGCTATTCAACTATACATGGAGTCAGTTTGTCCACCAGGTCCATCAGGTTTTGTTTACTCCTTTGACAAAGGTCTTGAGAGCATCGTCGTTGAAGCAGTTTCCAAAGGAATTGCTGAGCTTGTCAATAACACATTTTTAAAAGCACATATACATGAAGTAGGCCATGCCTTTTTCTCTAGATGATTTTGCAGTACAACTCCATGAAAATAAGGTTCATTATCAAACCGATTTAGAAGTTATAAGAAGTCACATCACACTTCTGAAAAAATAAGAATAACATTGTTCTTTTGACTTTCATAGTTACTGGTTCCTCACTTGGAATATACTCGATCCCAATCCTAGGCTATATCCATTAGTACGCCGAACTATTATTCATGCCGAAGGAACAAAATGACTCTCCTTGGAAAGCCATCCTAGCCCTCCTTGACCATGACGGCTGCCACTGAAACCATCGCCACACAACCACGTGTTGCCTCATGGCACCTTGTACTGCAGCTGTGTGTTTAATTGTCGGTCTCTGCCATGCAACCCCGAGTGCTGTGAGCACAATTAGACACACACAACACACAGCTGGAGCGCAGGAAGTTCCTGTGGAATTAATGAACAAATCCTGTAAACTGTACTTCTCCCTCCCTTTCTCTCCCGCATCGAAATCTTAACAACTCCTGACAATTTTATTTCCTAAACATTTTCCAAATCCTTCTTCTCTTTTCCAACACTACTTCCACTATACTTCAGTTCAAGACCGATTTTCTTCTGGATAAATTTCAGTCTTTGCCTACTCAAACGTATAAGGTATCATTGAAAAATAGGAGCAATGTTCAAAAAATTTTTAAATTTATTATAGTAAAAGGTACATTGTCGTAATTTCCCTCAAAATACTTCCCCTCACTTTGAGCAAACTTATCCCATCATTCCTGCCATTTTCTCAAGTCATTTGGGAAATCTCTCTTCACTGCCTTTAGTTCACTGCTATGGCTGCCTCAATGCCCTGAACTGGTTCAAAACATTTATCATTTGTGGTCGTTTTAACTTTGGAGTTGAGCCAGAAATTTCACAGTGCTAGGTCTGGTGAATGAGGTGGATGAGGATACATCATAATGTTTTTAAGAGCCTGCCTCTCCATTGGATGGCACCCAGCAGCCACATGCATCCTACTTTTTGATCACACCTCAGAAAGACACTCACAAATGAGACTTCCACAACTGCTTGAGAAAGTGGCAAGAATAATAGGATGTGTGTTTAAAACAAGGAAGAATATTTTGAGAGGGATTTATCTTTTGCTGTAATAATTTTTGATTTAAACATTCACCTTTTGATATGTTCATCACCTTTTATGCAGCACCCAGAATGAAGTAAAACGCAAATCCATTGCTGAAGCCCTTCAGTGACTCTCTAGAATCTATAGGACAAAGCCGCAGCTCTTCAAAGGTCACGTAGCCGACTGTGATCTGTTCCTTCTGAGATGCCTCTGCTACTTCTCAACTCATTGTTTTCACATAAGATCTCTCCACACTAGCAAAAGCTAAACCTCCAGAAAGGTAAAGTAACCTACCAATCAAACATAAGAGGGAGGATTTGAATTCTACGGACTCTGCTTTCTAAACACAGAGCTATGCTTCCCACTCAGTGCTATTGGTCTAACTCTAATGCCTGATACAAAACACACAACAAATGTACACTGAATTAATAAATAGAGAAAATAATAACTCAAAACATAACCTACCCAGTGGATCTCATGCCTCTGTCCTACTGTTTCTCAAGGTATGTTTCATACTTACTCTATGAAAAAATGTTCCAGAATCAAACATTGGAGAAATACTGCAAAGTTACCTCTTTAAGATATGTAATGCACATTAGCATATGAAAACATTAAAGGCTTAAGTAGTGACATAAAAGGAGTCAACTTAGCTTCAATGCATAGAAAAGTTGCTAACTTTATTTAAATACAAAAATAAAAACAAAAGATAAAAAACCAGCCATGCCTCTATTCCCTGAAATATTGGTCTGTTCTAACACCTTGCCTTGTTACCATTTAACAGTAAACATATTGTACCATCCACTGATGATAAAATTTGTGTCCAAGAATTTTTTAAATAATGGAATTGTTGGGCTAGCAATCAGCTTTCATTCTGTAACTGAAGGGGCAAGCATCCCAAGGTCACTCATCTTGATTGTGGCAGAAATAAACCCAGAAACAAAGCCCCATTACCCCTACCCAGTCTTCCTTCCATTACTGCATATCGCTGATTCTCAACATGGGATGGCAACAGGCATAGTTGATAGTCTACAGCTCAGAATCAGAAAATGGGGCTGGAGTGGGGGTGACGCCAGGGAACACGGGCCAGGGATGCTCTTAGACATACAAAAACACCCAAGACAGCCTCACTGTAAAGAACGATCTGACCTAGGGAGTCCATAGTGATGATGTGGAGAAACCCTGCCCCACACGAAAAAAGAGAACTTATAACGCAGGAACTTTCATTTTAATGTTTCCCACTTGCCTTCATCATGCTGCATTATATTTGAAATAATTCTGGCATAGGAAACTGAAATTTTTCTTCAAATCCAGGAAAATAACTGTTAGGGGAAAAAGATATATATAAAAACAATTTCCCTCATCAAGGCTTTATCAAATTCGATGTACATACTGTCAAGTTCCCCTCAGAAAAAAGTTCAAAACACTGTTCTAGAAAATCCTCTCAGAAGAATTCCTGAATATATTAACATTTTTAAAATACTGCATTTCCTAAGCAAATCTCAGAATAAGACCAAGGAAATCACTGGGGATCAGAAGAAATGAGCCGGCCCCAAGAGTCAACCTTAGAGAATCTTCTAATAGTGAGACAGTCTCTCCAAACAGGTGCAACAAGGCCCCAATTTTAGTTTGCCCTCTAGTAAGGGCAGTTGAAGCACAATTCTCTCTCTTGTGTTATTTGTTCATTTGTTTATTTGTTAAAGTGGAAAATCATGGAAATGTCATAAACTAAGCCTGGAATAGGACTGAGGACTAATGTTGAAACAAAGTCCCTCCTGCACTTGGCACTACACAGGCAATGCCCATGAGGCAGCTCCTACTCAACACAAAACATCTCTCTCTCTCAGGAGCATCTTTTCATCGGTTTCCTCACTGGGTTGATGTATGTGGTTATGTAAGATTTTATTACTGACCATATTAAGCTGGTCAAAGGGTACACTTTACCTCTCTGCACAATTTTTGTGACTTCCTGTGAGTCTAACATTATTTTTAGAAAATTTTTTTAAATGTAAACGATGTGACTGGTAGATCTAGTCTGACTTTTCCTTAGCTTCCTGTTAAGCAGATGCACCTGATTACCTGATTGGTGAGGGTGAAGGGTATAAACAGGAAAAAGGAAGAGGACATCATAGAGTCATCAGCACTACAGAAAGGATGCATTCAAGAGCTTCTTCCAATGTGACAAGTAGTCAAAAGGGAGGAGTCAAAGGAGGACTTGCTACAGGGAAGATGAGTAGAAGGAAAAAAACCAAGCACTGGTAAGTTTTCCAGTCTAAAAGAGAACTCTGTGCCTAAGAAAGAGATGTCAGGAGAAAGGTGTAGAAGAAAGGCACAATTTCTCCTATAGAATGACTTGGTAAGGATGGTACTGACTGTCCTTTGAGTCAACTATATTCTTCAGATTCAGACACAGTTCAGCGCAGGTGGCCTAGAAATAATGGACTCTTTTAGGGTTAGGAAGAAATGGGCTTCAGGAGACCTGAAGTCCTGCTCCATACGTGCCCCTATCATGCACTGGTGTGCCCCCTTGGACAAGCAACTACTGGGCTCAGTTTTCACACCAGAAAGCCATGGAGTTGCTACCAGGATTCGTACTCTCTGTTTCTGCCTCTAAGAGTATTTTAAGTGTTAGGACAACCTCTGTAAATTTAATAAAAAATAAAGCCTATTCATGGATGGTGACAAGTTTCCCATGAAATGGGGTTTGAAATTATAGTGCTAGGTTAGTACCATGGAATATCAGCGTGGCAGTTAAAAGCTTGCATTCTCACTCTCTGATTCCTTCTCAGCAACAGGCGGTCCTTAGAGATACCAGGGCTCTACGGTGGGGGCCTTGAATGTCCCAAAGGCCCATTTGTTAGAGTACCAGTCCCCAGGTGGCACTGTTGGGAGTGGTGGCGCCCTTAGGAGGTGGAACTCAGTAAGAGAGCTTTAAGTCATGAGGGGTGGGACTTTGAAAAGTGTTGTGGGATGCTTGTCTCTTCCTTCTTTCTCTTTTGCTTCCTGACCATGAGGCAAGCAGTTTGCTCTGCAATAGTCCCCCTATCACTGCCATCCAACAGACCCATCACAGCCTGAAGCAATGAGTCTTCCCAATCTTGAACTGCAACCTCCAGAATAAACCTTTTCTCTTTATAAATTCATTATTTCAGGTATTTCATTGCAGGGATGGAAAACAAACACAAGGTTTCCCAAGGATAAAAGTATCTGAGAAAGCAGTTCAGAAGCTAATATCAGAGGTTTTAGAGAATTATTTTTGCTAACACAATGCACTCCCTCAAAATGTCTAAGAGCTGCTAAACGCTGTAACATGTCCTATCACAGAGAAGTCAGTTTCTCATGAAGTCAGGATGGACACAAAATTCTGGGCTGAGAGCAGGCAAATCATGCCATAGTGAGTTCTTTGGAAAGAGAGTAGGATTTATGTGTATGATACCCTTATTCTGCTATTGTCACACATTGAACCCAATAAAAATTATTTACAATATTGCCATTTAAAAAAATTCTAAGGTAATTCATCTCAGACTTATGGCTAGATTATGTGATACGGTTCTGAAATGTACTACTACCTCATCAATCATATATATACTTCTGCAGAGCTGAAATTTTCTACATTTATCCATGGTTTCTGGGCCAAGATAGAAGGCTTCTTCACATAAATAAAACTGCTTACTTGTATTAAAGTTTGCACATCCTCAATGAGGCACTGGGCTGGACATTATCACTGAAAAGTCTCTGTCAGCTAACATCTCCCTCTGCAACCTCAAGTCCCCCCATGCAGGCAGGATAATGGAAATTTCAACAAACTTCTTCTGTTTTTAAGATGGTTTTCAATACAGTTAATTTCCTCACACATGTATCACCATCATTCTTCAATATGCTATGAAGCACAGTAGCACAGATATGTTAGGACAAGTTGGTCAATCTAAACTATCAAAACAAATGCTTAGGTCACTGACAGCATTAATGATAAACAAAAATAAAAGTGAACGATTTTTAAAAAGTTAGCTAGAAATTAGAGGAACTGAACTCTTCCCTGGACCTACGAAAGAATAATTCTTTGTTGGCCTGAAGTCTCCAATATACCCTGCCTTTTCCTCTTTCTTCATTCCTATTTTCCATTCATTTATGATACCACAGAACTTCCTTTTACTTAAAGTGCTCTCCTGTAACCCTCCTGAACTCTTCTGCCTTATGTCTCTTTTCCTATGTCTCCTGTTCACACCCCTCAGCTCTGTTATCTTCATCACAATCTTTATCTGTTAGCCAGCAGGAGAGTGAGTTCTAAATGCAAGAAAACACCACGTTGAAATCTGTTTGAAAATAAGTTTGAGCTTCACAGCAAAGAGCAAGAGTATAAGTGAGACCAGAAGAAGAAAAAAATCAAGAAGGAAATAGTGAGGCCCTGAATTAAGGCACTCACAGCATTTGCAGGTAAGATCGGAACAGATTTTTTAAAAATATTCTAGAATCAGACCGAATAATATATGAAGTTGACTGAAATAAGTGATAAAGAGTAGGGATAAAAGATAGCTTGAAGCTTTGCTAAGTGTCTGTATCTGTTGCTAGGTTGATGTGATTCATTTAACAGATACAGAAACTACAGCAGGGAATGAGATTTGAAGGAGTCATGTGTTCAGGTTTGGACATGTTGAGCTACATTCAGAGGCGTTGATCAATACGCCAATGAGCAATCGGTGTTCTAAAACAACAGAAAATTCTTTGTATATAAAAAAGATCAGCAATAGGAATATCCTCCAATCACTTCCTTCCTTACTTATTCTCTTCATTTTAATAAAACCAAACATGTTTTGAGAACCCACTATATGCCAAGCTTACGGATAGGCATTAGAGAAAAGAAATTAAAAAAATAAAATTAGAGAAAAGAAATAAAAGAAATAAAAAAGTAAACACCATGTCGACTCTTAGGACATTTGTAAGGTGTAGTCGGTGCTGAGAAGAGGGGAAGCTACCAGAAGAAGCTTCCTGGAAGAGATGGTATTTATTGAGGATGAGATGGGCAGTCCTTACTTAGACTGATTAACTGATCTAACACCTGAAGGGGGACTGTATGCCTGTCCCTATCTTCACAGTCTGTATATCCCCTGAGGTTTTAGGCCAATTGTAGGGCATATTTCTCCCAAGATATAATCACACACATTTAACTTCACTCTGTTCATTTATACATCTTCTGTGGAAGTAATGTGACTGCTTTGTGGGAGAAATTATTATAATCTTCTACCTTTTACATCTTGGTAACAAGATATTCATGTGCAACTCTTGAGATAGTACATAATATTATGGCAGAGGTAAAATTTTAATACTGAGTCCTGAGATCTCTCCAGAATTATCCACCCACCTACCTGGAAAGGTGCAAATTCTAGGGAATATCGAAAGTGAAGTATTTTGAGTCTAGAATATTTAAAATTCAGACTAATTCAACAGTTTTACTCCTAGGTATATACCAAAGAGAAAAGAAAACATGGCTACAAAAAGACTCGGACAAGAATATTCACAAAATGTTACTTATAATAGTCAAAAACTAGAGACCACTGCCTGTCCATTAAGTACTGAATGGAAAAACAGACTGTAGTATATCAATACAATTAAATATTACCAAACGATATAAAGGAAGAAACAATTAACAACATTGATAAATCTCGAAAGCATTATGCCAAGTATATGGAGCCAGACATGAAACACCACTGATATATGATTCTGTGACCATTAATCCTAATATGTTGACTTCAGTGGATTAAGAGACACCTAGAAGATTAGTGAAGCACGCTCCTGAGTGTGTGGCTTTCAGATCTATGTCAGACCCTCATTTCTTCTCTGGCACTGTTTCCTTGCTCTGTTTCCCTGCAACCAAGAACTGAGCAGCTTTGCTCCACCACACCCTTCCACCATACTGTTCCCACCTAAGAACCAGCTACACATGGACGGAATCCCCTGAAACCATGAGCTAAATTAAACCTCCTCTCCATTGAGTATTAGATACCCCATTTTAGTGGTGAGAAAGCTAATACAGTCTACTTACATACAAAATTCTAGAAGAGATAAAATTGAAGTTCTAGAGAGAAGATCAGTGACTGCCAGCCCAGAGATGAGCTGCTAAGGGATCCAATGTAAGCTTTGGGGTGATGGAAACATTGTCTACCATGATTGTAGTAGTGATTATAATAGTGTACACATTTTCAAATTCCATTGAATTACCCACTAAAATTGGTACTTTTACATTATATAAATTATTCCTCAATAAAACTGATTTTTATTGAAAAACAAATGAAGCTTTGTTACAGAACAGGCTCAAGCTCTGCCACCTGGAAGATGTATAGTGGCCCTCAGCAAGCTCTCAACTTTCTGACTCTCAGAGCACCTCTGCATGAATGCTTTGGTCTCAGACCCTTATACTCCCTGGCTGTTTCAGACTAAAGATCCTAATAACTCACATTCAACCTGCTATGCGCTTGCCGCCCACCCACGGGGCCGGAATTAGTCTGTTTGTTTTCCCCAAACAACCAATGATAAATAAACCTAAACCCTTAACACCCAAGGCTAGCAACCTGGAGATGGCAAAACTATCTTGGATCTACTGACTGGATTTCACTTGAAAGAGTCCAACGATACAGTGCCTACAATATTGCTCTTTTGCAATTATCAGTTTCTCAAAACGTCAAGAGGTTTTGCTTATTTTTTGCTCAACATTTGAAACCATAATTTCTCTACCACTATCCAACTCCCCGATGGCCTATTGAAATTTTGCTTTTCCATTATTCCTGTGGCCACAGTCCACAGGATGACTGATAGTGCCTGGCAACCTAGGAAGAGAGAAAAGGGTCTTGAATTTAAAAGTGAATCTTTACAGCAGCACAGGAAGACTGTATCAAGACTGGCACAGAAAACTTATTTCTCTAACACCAAAACATTATTGTTCACTTTTTTATTCCACCCCACTGACTCCGTCAAACAAAACACAAGTGTGGAATTTCTGAAGAACTTTTAAGTTCTATTTTCAGAATTTCAATTATTACTAATGAAGAAGATTACTAATAAAAAGTTGTTTGTCATACATTCAATGTCAAGCAAAATAAACTTAGACATCTGTAGAAGGCTCTTTGATGTACACTAATCACATCCTTGCAATAATTCTGTTAGTTACATATGCCATCACTTTCTTTGTGAATAAATTCTCAGAAACTAAGTAACTTAATTATTTAATATTCAGCTAGACTAGAGATCGAATCTGCCTCTAAGACTATTTTAAAAACAAAATGTGGAAACAGTATATTAGTTGCAGGTTAAAGCATGGTTTAGTATTTGGAGGGTCCATTTACTAGCACTGTAGACTCAGGCAAGGGCCCATCTGTCTAGTTTATGATCTAGTTTAGTTCCCTTTCCTAGAAGAAAATAGACCCTACTTCACTGAGCTTCGAAAGGATTAAACAAGATAATTCAAACAATCAGCACAGCAGTATTAGCTATCTGTATGATCTCAAATTCTAAGCTGGCTCCAGTTAGAAGAAACACACTAGTGTAAATAGCACCATCAAAGGTTGAATTTCCACATCATGCATTCCACCTTGGCCTTCGATTAGTTCTGTCCTTTTTCAGTGTAGGACAACTTTTAATGGGGAAAATATGTGTAAATCTTCAGGTTTTAATGAAGCTATCAGGATCATCTCTTTCCCAAACTATATCTAAAAATCAAACATGACAATAATAGCCCTCACCCTCCTCCACTCACCTGCTCTGGGTACTTGCTCCCAGTGATCTCTGCTACGGTGTTGTAGGAATCCATATCTGGATAATTCTTTGCTCCCATTTTCAGCTGAATGACAATTTTGTTCCCACGAGAAGCCATTCTTGATAGCATTTCTGCATCTTCCACTGTAATACAGGCCGTTGGGATCTTGGGCACACCGTCCTGGTATTCCTGCATGCCTGTGTGAGGACTTGAAAAAAGAAGCCATCAGGTTACCCTGAAGGTGAAAATGGACCAAAAGCCCTGGTATGTTGACAATTCACTACCTTTCCATAAAGCAAATAGGAACAATGGGCAATACTGGTTTGCTTTTGATGTAAACACAAATTTTATTTTTGATAAAAGCAACTTAGAAAGTTTTATTTAATAATAATCTAATTGAAAATATAACGTGAACTTTTTCTGTAATTTGGTGATCTTTCAGAGCTGGGAATTAACACAGACTCTGGAGGATATTAACAGTGCTTTCATGTCCAAGAGATGAACATATATACAAGGAGACAAGGAGTTCAAATGGGACCATCAAGCTGCACACCAGAAGATCCACTTGCTTGAATGAAAGCCAGCCCAGTTATTCTCAGCCCTGCAGCGACTGGCTAGCAGTGGGCCTTCCCTCTTCCCATCCAAACACAGAGGTCCAAATATATACTCCTGTGTTGGTGGCACAACACTGCACAGGAAAACTGTACGATGATGTCTGGGGAAATATTTGTGTTACTATAAAGAAAGTGTTGAATAAACTCAGGTTTCTGATTTTATTGCCACAAGAAAAAAGACAACTACTATAATTATGGCACTCAAGGTGGAAAAGTACCCCTACTGGTCAAACTTTTCCTACTAATTTCTTAAACTGCTAGAAATTCAATAAATGAAGTTCATGTGAATCAACTGTTGACTCAAGCATTGCATCTGCTAATGAAGTTTATAGAAATAGTTTTCTAAAACTGCTTGTTCAAATGAGAGATGAGGGAGCTGTGAAGATCATCACCAATACAGACCAGAAGATCCACATATGTGAAAGGAAACCATCCCAGATTCTCTCAGCTCTGCAGTGGCTAACTAGTCTTTCCCCAGGGAACAGTCCCAGCTTCTAAATACATGATACAACCTGTCAAAGTCTCTTCCCATCTTCTGTCAAACCGGAAGATAAAAGCCTCCCTTTTAAAATTTATTTTTCTTTTCCTATTTCCATATTTGCTTCAGGTTGTCTCACATTTTCAGGACAGTCCTTTTCTTCTCTCCAGCCACAACTCATTTCTCTCCTACAGATCATAGCATGAACTTCGGTCCTATAGAAGTGGCCCCAGTTTCCATATGCACAAACACAATGGTCCAGTTTTATCCATAATTGCATTCTTGGTGGGACTGCATTGTGCGGATCACATTTCAGGAAACCCATTTCATTAGAGAAATGGCAGAGCAACGTGTCTGAACACTGCTTCAGGAACAACAGTACCCAAATTCAAATCTGGATTATGCCACTTATTAACACTTGGCCTAGGACACGTTATCCACTATTTTTTCAGGAATTTCTTCTATAAAAGGAAGTGATAATAATAACACCTAATTCTTGGGAATTATTTCTCAGATTAAATTAATTTATGTGAGTAAATAACTTACACTGGAAAATAGTAATAACTCTATAAATGTTAAACATTTTATTAACTTCCTTGTTACATTATCCCTGCAGGGACTGTCTAACCTCAAGTCATTACTACCATTTGAGTGCACCCTCTATGGCCATTTCAGCACATATCCCACTACTCATCAAAAGAGAGGCAAATGGCTTGTAAACCCAGAAATTAGAGTATCGAGATCTGAATCTGCATCTTGGCTCTGGGATGTGTAAGTACACTCCAGCTTCTGGCTGAGGCTCTGGAGACACATAACCTAGGTCAAATCCTAGCTTCAGCATTCTCCAGCTGCATACCATCCAAGCAACCTTAGATTACCTCTGTGTTTTTCAGTGTACTCATTAGTAAAAAGGAGAATAATATTAGTATTAGCCTCATAATATTGCTCCAAGGAATAATACATAGTATATACAAAGAATTTAAGACAGCACTTGGCACGTAATTACTTAGTAAATATTAGTTGTTATTTCTTCAGTGCTAATTTTTCCCACTGAGTTGGTAGAATGATTAATGAATTTGAAAATTACCTTGCAACATGCAGGAAGACAATCTAAATATTTGTTATTCATATTATGTTACGTGATGTCTGGGATTCAACAAAATCTCCTTGTTCTCAGACTCTCTTACTCAAGAGAAGGTCAGTGTAACACTTCTTAACAGGCCCTTTTAAATACTGTTTCTAGACAAGTTCACACAAATAAGTTACAGGTAAAAGTTTGCAAAGTGAGGACAGTGAGCCAGGCGTGCACCCATGGCTACCCTGGGGAAATGATACTGAAAGGCATCTTTTAATTGTCTCTGAATTCAAAATACAAAAGCCTTTGAACTTGTTTCAGCAATTAAATATGCCTTTTAGTAGTAGAGCATCCATCATTGTTTAGTAAAAGAAAGCAAAATGAACACTCAATACATTTATTTAGAATCCTGTACTTTCACTGTAGTGAAATTGTCCTAGAGTGACCAATCAGTATAAGCACCACCTTTCTGCTCCTCATTTGCTAGCTCCATCTGCAATTTAATTAACAGTAGCAAAGGGTAAACTACAAAGGAAGCCATAAAAAATCAATGTAAGAACATTTAAAGGTTAATACCAATTTTTTATAAGCTTTCCAGAAAACAAGACATTAGTAGAAAGTAAAGCTAGAAATCAGTATCGGTCTTGAATATAAAAGCAGAAAGTCTTCCAAAAAATTTTAGCAAACTAAATCTAGCTATATACAAACAGGATTATACACTATAACCAAATGGGACATACCCCAGGAATGCAAGGTTAGCTTAATGTCCAAAGATTAATCACTACTAACAAAACAATACCAAGTAAAAAACACATGATCATCCCAACAGATGTTGAAAAGCATTTAACAAAAACCTAACATCCTTTTATGATGAAAACACTAATCAAACTAATGAAGGGGACTTCCTCAAAGTGATAAAAACTTTCTACAAAAACTCACAGCTAAGAATGACCTTCATGCTAATAGATTGAAAGCTTTTATTCTGATATGAGAAATAAGAAAAGGATGTCTGCTCTCCTCATTCCCATTTTACAATGCATGAGAGATTAAACAAGGAAAAGAAAGAAAAAAGTTCAACAGAAAAGAAAGAAATAAAACTATCTGTTGACATGATCTTGTATTTAGAAAATCCTTAGTAATCTACAAAAAAATTGGTCTAATTAACAAGTTCAGCACAATTTAAAGATATAAGATCAACATAAAGAATCAATTGTACAATGGTATGTTAATCAGATTTATCTTACTTTAAGAAATATCTGGAAGTGAAAAAAGACGG
>RJWT010006044.1:0-29877 GCA_004365215.1 Cuniculus paca | reverse complement strand
GTCACTGCTATCTATTTCCAAATTGATTTCCGAGAGGGCAGTACCAAGTTTACATTATCAGTGACCATGTAAGAATATATAAAGTTTCCACATGTGTGCCAAGTTGAGTAAACTTATTTTTGCCAATCTAATAAGCACAGGCTGACATTATTTACATTTCTTCTTCTTCTTTTTTTTACAGGTAAGGTAAATCACAAGACTAATATATTGGGATAATTTTGTTCTTTTTTTTATTTTAAAGAGAATAGTACACAACAAAACAAAACAGAACGAGAAAAGCAAAAGAAGACAGAAGTTTTTGAAAAACAACATCATTGCCGAAATGTTGTAGATGCTCAGAATATTTGTAGATAATGCCGGAAAAAGCTTTACATGAAAGAAGGTACTGCAAACATCTTGCTGACTAGTATGCAAGAAGGCATATTTATATTAAAAACTTGACTGAGCATTATTGAACATGCTATATTTAAAAAAAAACCTTTATCCATTTTCTCACCTATAAAACAGAGATTATAGTTTACCTCTTGCCCAGTTAATGATGAGTGTCAATCCTGTAATAAATGCTTAAAAAAGATCAGCTGTTATGATTAGTTCAACACATGCTCATGTACCATTTGTCAAGTTCTGGAAATGCATTTGTTTAAATTTGCTTCTAACACTGAAAACCCTGCAAGCTATACCAATATTTTTTGGGTTAATATATTTTACTTACTGTAAACAAAATGTGTCTATTGGAATTGTATGGAATACAATAGTTATACCTAGAACCATGCAGAGCAGTGGCGGCAAACGTACGGCACGTGTGCCACAGTGGGCTGTTTGTATCATTGAAAGCTCTAAATGGTTTGCCATCACTGATGTGGAGAATAGTACTTTAAAGACCTGTATTATGGTTCACTGTCTATAGAGTGACACAGAGTACATGAGGGTGGCATAGGTTACCCATAAAAAAGGCAAGTGTAGAAACTCAAGACTGTATGTCAGTGAAGAAGACTTCTTTTCACAATTTTGGCCTCAAGCACAAGTGAAAATATTTTTCCAACACTGCAGCATCTCTCCTAACACTCATGGGTCCCCATGTAATATGTATCACAGAGGTAGACTCTGTAGTTCTTCCCTTTTTAAGTCGAGGGCAGTTTTTAAGTGTTTGTGGCTACAATAGCAGACCCTAGCTGCACAAGGGGCCTTGAAAGTTGAAAATATTCTTTTTATTTTTGTTCTTAAGTGACATATGTTTCAGAAAGATTTCTTAGAGTACAGTCATTATTTTGTTAGGCTTTAATCACTTACTGACTTAATTCACTTTTTCTTCACAGTGACACAATAACTGACACCCACAACTTAGAGAAGGAGAGGTTTATTTTGGTTTACAGTTTATAGAAGCTTCAGTCTCCAAAGTAAGCTGGAAAGGCAGAGGGGCATGGCAAAGGAGAAGCAGCTATAGCATGGCAGACAAGAAACAGAGGAGGATCAAGGAGGAAGTTTGGAGACAGACCTTTCCGAGCATGTTCCCAGCGACCCACCTCCTCCCAACAGAATTTACCTCCCAATATCGCATTTAGCTATGAACTTATCCATGGACTAATCCATTGATGAGTATCATAACCACCATGGTTCAATCACCACCCCACCTCAAGTCCTGGTAAAAAGCATATGAGCCTTCGGAGGGACATCTAGATATAAACCATACCAATTATATAAACGTATTTATTCAGTACTTAATGTAGTGCTACAGACTGAGCATATGTTATCAATATAAACACAAGTGTTGATTCCATGTCATATGCCTTTCTCAGTGCGCTAAGAGAGATGAATTTGGGGGGACCAAGAGGACCCTTGTATTTGTGGTATACTGAACAAGAAAGTGATTGAAATAAGGATGGAAAAATAGGCAGGAGGTACAAACCACAAGGCTTTTATGGGCCACCATAAGAAACTTGTATGTTATTTTTTGTGCTTTACAATCATGGCACAGTTTAAATATCAATTTATATTTTAAGTTAATCTCTTTTGCTGTTCTGAAATGGATTAGAGAAATCAGTGTCTAATCAGGGTAAACTATTATCAGGTGATTGCCATGGTTAAAGGAGAAAGGAGATAATTTGGACTTCAGTAAAGACTATAAAAAGCCTCCATATTGTGAAATATGTTACAAACTACGCTAGAAAAATTGCCTATGTATTGAATATAGAATGTGAGATAAAGAAAATACTCATTTATGTTGCATTTTTAAAAATAATTTTCAGGTACAGGGTTATGAAAAGTTTGGTCTGGATTTACAATGTCTCAATTCTCTTTCACAAATCTCTAAAATGCAAAAAAATGATTATAGAAATTTCCATTTTCATTTGGCCTTCAGATATTTCTTTAGACACTTTGGGCCTACCTGAATCTAAACTAGAAACTCAAAGACTGTAATTTATGGACTTCTAAGACCTATAATAAAGTAGAATTCTGATGTGCAGAATATAACTATATTTTAGATGTTTACTACTGGACTTTAAGTACTATGTTATATATCCACTCTTGTTTATGTGTGTTCATGTCCTTGTACAACTATATTAAATGTTTACTATACTGAAAGGATATAATAGTGCAGTGAGAGAAAATCTAATTGATTGATTTTCCATGAGAAACTCACAGTTAAGGGGAGTAAAATAACATCAATCCTATTATTTATGTCCTAATTGCACTATTATTGACAAAAACAGTGTTAATGCTTACAGCACATGAATTCAGAAAAACGTTTTGATTGACAGAATGTGATAATATCAATGGTCCAAAGTACACACATCCATCAATCAACTAAACAACTGATGATTATATTTTACATGGGATAGACATTTAATCTTTGATGTAGTTATAAAGAATACCTTAGCCACTATGGTGACATGCCATAATGGATTCTGACAGATAGTGTGGTCAGACACATATATGATATGAGAGATCAAATGTGGTTTACTCATCTAAAGATAGAGATATGAAGTCAGTAAAAGCATGATAAGCAGAAAAAAAAAGCACATTCTGCATTGACATATTTCCAGTTGTCCTCACTAGCAGAACAGAGTAATAAATGGTGACAGAGTGAGGCTCCCTCTTTTAGCATAGCCTTAAACACACAAATTAACTTGGATTGTGATTCTATTCATGCTGGAATACATGTTGAAAACCATAGCACTGGATTGTCCATATTCCATCAGTCTCAGAAATTCAAGGTATGTTAGAACTGTTGAGTACAGTAAAATATATACGTAGACCAGAACAAATTTATCTTTCACCACTCTTATCATGCTCCCAAAATAAATGGGTACAAGCACATGCTTGAAGTTGACTTTGTGGGGGTAGGACAATGGTCAGATACCCAAAATTCCCTGAGTTATTTTATTTTACAATCTACTAATAATTTTAGAACATAAATTTAAATGAAGTCGTTTTTCATACAGTTAAAAAGTAACCACGCAACTTTTAAAAGTAGTGTGATTTACAAAAGTTCAAAGCATGGAATTCTTTTGTGTCTCTCTGCCATTCCATTCAGTATATTGGAAATCTATGGGCATATATTCTTCCTCTTTATTTCCGGGGCCCACAGGATATCCTTAGGTTCAATGGAGACATGAGGCTAAATGAGAGGTGGCTGGTGTGGCACAGCAGGAGGGAATCACAGAAGACACACAGCCCAGATCTCAGAAGATGTGTGGAATAAGAGAAAAGGCAGAGGCCCTCCTGGTCAACAAGGGAGATGGCCCTCTTAACACAGTGACAATCAAGAAAACACCCTGAGGTTAGTCAGATGTTGATACCTGGTAACCAAAGATTAGGACTCAGAGGACAGGTAGGACAGATACTCACAGGTTCATATGATAGAGCAGAGCATTTTCCTTCCCTTTTCATCACTATGAAGATCACAGCAGAGAACCTTTTAGAACTTTCAGTGACACAAACAGACCACTGATGCATGCATGTCATAGGTTCACCGCCACAGAATAGTACCCATCTTGGAAAAGGAAGAACGTCTGTGAAGAATTCCTGTGAACTCACTGAAAACAAAAGTTAAACTCATACCAAAAACTGAGGAAAGTAGATGATAGTCTTTTACTTAGTAAGTTTAATTTTTTTTCTTTTCTTTTCTTTGCCCTGACTTTAAAAAGAGAGGTTCCAAAACAACATGAGATCACGTGGAAAACACAAGGGAACTAGTTTTTGGTATAGCTGACTTGTCGTGATTAAATTCTGTCTTCCCACGCAAGTTATTGTTGCTATTATATAAAGGGTGAGCTGTAAACCAGAAAAATAAATATACTATGGAGAAGACAAGGAGCAGTACATTCAAGCTGTGCTGACACACTCGATGTATGAGATGGCCAATTTGAGATTGAAACACCTCAGCCATAGCAGTCATCTTAAATAGGTTATTTGCAGATTGCCTTTTAAATACCATAAGATCCTTCCACAGCTTTTCAGAAAGCAGATTCTGTGGCAAAACAACAGGCTCATCCACAGATTCCTCAGGTCTATTCATATTCCTGGATATTCACACAACTATCATGTACAAATTTCACATTTTAGAGAATTCTAAACTGACTTGTTTCGTGTAATAGTAGAAATGTAATGTCTCAATCTGTGCTGTACGTGGCACATATCCCTCTCTATTAATGGCATTTGTCTTGTCAGTGTCATCTGCTTTAGATTTAAATTTCCTAGCCAGGAGCAAAGTCTATTTGGCAAGAGTAAAAAGAGATGCTATAACCATTTGGTGCATTCCAGTCTAGTTCTAGCCACAGTAGATATTTAACCCTATATTTTCAAACTCAACTAATGCTCAATTTGAGATCAAAGTTTCCTTGACAGATACCCACTCAATTTGGCAGAATAATAATAAAAAAAAACCTGTCATATCCTTGCATTTCCTATTTAGATGATAACCTCTGTAACATTTAACTCCACATTTTCAAACTTGATTTATACAGTTTATTGGAGCAATGAAAATATTGCTTCCAATCTGGGAAGCCAATCATGAAGAAAAATGTTGGTAAATTGGCACCAAATCACAAATGATTATATTTGTGTGTTTACTTGTTTATACCATAATTTGTTTCAAAAACTATTGACACCTATGTAGGTACTTTACATATTAATTGCAGGAATTTTTTTTTCTGGTACCAGGAATTGAACTCTGGACTTTGTGCTTGCCAGGCAGATGCTTATGCTGCTGAGTTGTATCTCCAGCAACTTCCTTTTTTTTTTTTTTTTTTTTAAATTTTTAAAAAACTTTTTTAAGTGAAAGAAAAAAACTAGAAATGATGGCACATGCCTGTAATTCCAGGATTGGGGAGGTTGAGGCAGGAAAATCACTGAGTTTGAAGCCAGCTTTGGCTACATAGTGAGTTCATGGCCAGTGTGGGCTACATAGTGGAACCATGTCTCAAAAAATTACACAAAAAATACAAGGAAAGGAAAACAAGACCTAAGTACAGAAAGCGTAACTATGTACCAGAAAACTAGATAGTTGTTGTTTTAGACCAACCTGAAATTGATTAGCAACTTTATCCCTTAAAGCCTGTCCAGGTTTAATAGGGAAAGTTGTCCAAACTCTCTTAGTATTATTGTCTATATCTAAAAATAGAGTAAATAGCTCTCATTTTACATTTTTATGACTAGTAACAATGTATGTAAAACAGAATAATACTAGGCTTCCCTTAGTATTTGTGCACAATAAAGTTCAATAACTTTTAGTATAAATGTACGTTTTAGGAGAGAGCTCAAAACCGTAAATTGGTGGCAAAAACTGGATATTACAAAATGAAGTAGCAGTTTAAGTTCAGTTCACATATAGCTTTAGTGTGCATGAAACTAGTACATATCATCCGATTTTATAATGAGGTATTGGTGAGACCAAGATAAAAGTTTGAGGCCAGAGAGAGCATTTTCTCAGAGACAGATGTAAATGTTATGCAAGTTCCTACATCTTTTCTTTCAAGGAAGTAATGGTATTTAACCCCTTCCTCAAGAATTGTGATATTTGAGAAAAACTCTAGGAGAATTTGATACGTGGCTTTTTGGAGTTTGAAGCTCAAAGTATACTGTTCTGTCCTAGATCTAAGAAAACAAATGGGTAGGAGAACAGGTAAACACAAAGATTAGGGTGGAAAGTAACTTTATTACACTAGAATTGACAAATGTCACATTCTCCCACAGAAAAAATGAAAACATGTGTCGACTGTTTTATGTAGATCATTTAAAAGGGCAAGGCTGATTATCATTGTCTTACAACCTCCCAGAGATATTCACCAGGAGTAGTAACCAGAGCCCAGCTTAAAGAGACTGGCAGTACAGCAGTACAAATTTAAAAGCTGAGGGAGAAATTATATATGACTACCTAAAAAATATTTTTACGTTTATTAAGTGCATGACAGGGGAGAGATTTCAAGAGATTGGGAGCTGGAGAAGAGGGGAGAATTTTAAAGAATGGTTAAAATTACTATGATAAAAAAATTATGTTAAATATGTCAGAAACTGGAATCAGCATTAGGTATAGGCATTACTACTTGACAGTCTTTCCCATACTACACATCTTGTCTGTTTCCAATTCATACTTGGAAGTTAGAAACAACTTAATCGGTGGAGAAGTTGAAAATGTACCAAGTGGAAAATTGGAGCAAAAAATAAAATGCATCATTTTCCATCATTGAGCTATCCTGGATAGACTCTAAATTAAAAAGAAATGAATTTTAATTATGATACTAGATGCTTTCATTACTGAAATAAAAGCATTTTTAATCATTTAAGTAAAATCATTGAATATTATTTCAGAAAGTTTTCTCATAAATCATCATTATTTGTACTCAAATCTTAACAATTGGCCATTGTTCTAATTTTCTACCACCATTAGATGACATTTATATAATAGCAACTTTACAGAATTTACATACCTTTATGACTAAGGTTTCTTTCATGCAGCATGACATTTTTGAGACTTATTCATTTGATCACATGATCAGTGATTTATTTCTTCTTGCTATCATGTACTATGCCTTTGTGTAAGTGCATACCAATTTATTTAACCACTCACCTTTAATGCATGTAGTGTAGTTTTAGATTTGGCAGTATGTGATATCATCAGATTTTTGTTTTTAATTTTAGGCACTCTGATAGTTATGTGCTTCTATGTATGTGTGTGTGTATATGTGTGTGTGTGTGTATGTGTATGTGTGTATCATTGTTTTTCTCTACAGAATAATTCATGAAAAGTGAAAAGCAAATGCAGGAAACAAAAGTACCACTGACCACACTGGTTATTAACTAGTGTATAAACACATTATATTCAAGGAGTTGATCGTATTGAAAAATAAGCATTCATATTTATTGCCAGAAGACAGTTTGCCATCAAAATGAACACAATAAATCATAAAAGAACCTCAGCAAAATAATTTGCAAGAAATATATTCTTCTACACTTACTTGTTAAACATTTTGTCATCTTTGTTTTCATTATGCATGCAGGGGTTCCAGGAGCACTTTGGCCTATCTAAACCTAAACAAAAATAAAATAATTACCCATGGTAGATCTTATGGTTAATACATTGTGTCAACTTGAGAAGTTTAGAAGTTTAACTGAGAGACTCAGCAGGGAGCCAGGGTTCTTAACTTTGTAAATATCCTCATCCTGTGCAAAGGAAGGCAAGGATAGTTTGTGAGTGTTACACCCACCCTGAAGGTTTTGGTGAAGAGGGTAGCTGTGTACAATTTAAGGGTAGAGAAGAGGCTTGCTTGGCTCTTTTGCTCTGGCTGCTGCCTTGAAGTGCTGTCCCTGTGCCATGCCACCCTGCCTTGGACCCAACTGATTGTGGACTGAAATCTCCAGAAACTGCGAGCTAAATAAACCTTTTCTTCCCTAATTTTGGGTGTCAGGTGTTTGTCTCAGCAACGAAGAAAAGTAACTAAGACAGTAGAAGATCTACTCTTATAATCTGAGACCAGGTCTAGAGAATTGATGAATCGTCCTAGAATGTTTATTTCCAGAATAGAGATGGACCCTTACTTTATCAGACATCAATTCATCTATCTACCCTTCAATCCTATTTTTTTAAACACCACCATATCCTGCTCTTAAATAAAGTTATCATAAGTTTTCAGATTAATTTTTATTTAATTCCTCTAAAGGAATTTATTTTGAAAGGAAACAAACTTCCCCTTCCATAGCATCTCCAGATGGCCTCCACCAGACATGCTGCCATTCCAAGTGTTCAATTCCTTCAAATGCTCCATTACACCATGGTGTATCTATAATAAATAAAGGTTAAAAGATCATAGAAACAGGACCATATGCCCAAACATGTTGTGTGCACCTTGGCAATTGGAATGTAAGGATTGAGTCAGATGTTATGTTGCTTGCCAACAAACTAGATGAAAACTAGCAGAATAAAAACATTCTGTAACATTGGAAGGAGACCCAAACAACAGTTTCCTTAAGAGCAGAGGGGAGAAGAAAGACCAATTAACTCACCGCTCTGCCAAATATTATCTGACAGCCAGGAATATAAATCTACAGCAAAAGTATGGATGATAATTCACAGATTTTTAATTTCTCTTGAGCAATTTCAGGTGTGCTTTGAAATTCACAGAGGACTAGTTCCAGAATCCCCTTCCTGTCACAGATACCAAAATTCAGTAATGTCCAGTTCTCCATATAAAATGGCACAGTATTTGCATTTAACCTATGCACAAGCCACTTACATTTTGAATCATCTCTAAATTATTTAAAATATCAAATGCAATGTAAATTCTATGTAAATAGTTGTTATACTGCATTGCTCAGGGACTAATGACAAAATAAGTAGTCTGTACATGTTCTGAAAAGACTGATTTGGGATGTAGTCATTGAGACCAACCCCCAACCTTACTCACGCTAGGTAAATGCTCTACCACTGAACACAACACCTAGTACTTTTCAAACGTGTTTTTATCCATAGTTAGTTGAAGACACAGTTGTAGTTGCCATTTCAGATGGTCTTTGTGGTTACTATCCCTCATCCAGACTTTTCCATCTCTGTTCACTTTTCTCTACAGAATTTATCACCTAATAATTGTGTATTTTATTTATTTGTTCTATGAATCAGAGAAACACATTCATCAGATTATTAACTCTGTTTCAGTAGGAATTTTTTCTGCATATTTTGGTAATTTCGTTTCTTAAACTGCTGCTGAGCCTGTGACATAGCATTTGGTACCTATTTGTGGGATGCATGTCTAAATAAATGAAACGTGGAGCCTACGCAGGTTCCAACTCTGTCACACAGCTAGGGAGAAATATAAATCAGCACACTCTTCTAGGAAGGTCTTCTGAAGTTATAGCTCTTGCCTCATTAGAGTTCTTCAAATAAACACCTCAAATAAATAGATGATATAATACAGTTGTAACTGTATTCCAGGCCTTAAAGTCTGAACTAGTTCAGGAATTCTAAGTTATTCCGGAGAATATGCTATTCTATTTAGGGAATATAGATTATGAGCAAACATTCTTGTGCAATTATTTAAAATTAAATTTTCAGTAAATTAATGAATTATTTTATTACATGAATAACATTCTTTAATTCATTTAAATACATAAACTATTTTCCAACAAATTTGTCTTCAACTGTTTGAAGTACTTTTTTTCCTCTAATAAAATATACACCTTAACCAATATTCTTGAAGTAATGTATTTGACTTATTATCAATAGGACAATGATACCCTTTCTGGTAAATAAGATTTGCATTTTATTTGGAAGAAATGATGATGAAGTGGTTTTAGCAAGTATTCTGCTGACTGAAACAACTCCTATCAAATGTATAGCTAAAAATAATTATGGATAACATGGTAAAGTTGTAATTTAGGTACAATATAAACTAATAAACAATGAATGTGCAACTCAGCTAGTTACTTATCTTCTTTTACTCTTATTTTCTCAATCATTAAAGAACAAATTAAATTGATCTCAGATCAGTCATGAAAAATGGGATTGAACTGCTCACTAAAAAATGATAAATGACTAAGATCATATACTTTCTGTGATTATATATAGAAAACAAAAGAATTTTGATAAAGCTATACTTTTTATCTGAGTCTTATCTTTTCTCTGCATGTATGATTTGTGCTCTATCACACTGATAAGTTTATTTCCAATTGGGAGGAAACAGCATCAAGAGCCATGAGGACAGTCATTTTCTTCATTTGGAATTCTTCCCAAGCCCTGTTCAGCTCTCAGACCCCTTGATGTGGATAATCTTTTTGTGCTCACAAGGACTTTCCTGGCATTAACACTGGTCATATGACTCAAATGTTTCAGTAGTTTAGCAACATACCCTAGAAAGTAATCAAGATTGTGTAAGGAGTAGAGATGTTAAGACACAAGGACAATCTAAAGGAATCCAAGATATGAATGAAGCTAGAGATACAGAAACACTGGCAGATCATTATCACTGTATGCCTCTCCTATTTAGTAAATGAGATACTGCCCATAAACTAGCATAGCGTTTAGTACATAGTAGTGACTGATTGACTTTTGCTATTGTTTTAGTTGGAATTGCTCTAACAAAATACCATAGATTAGATGAATTAAATAAAAATATTTATTTCTGAACATTCTAGAAGCTGAAAAGTCCAAGACAAAGGTGCTCGCAGAGTCACTGTCTGAAGAGGTTTCTCTCTCTTTCTGATTAGCAGATAGCTACTTTCTTGCTATGTCTTCATATGGGGGGTTGAAAGAGAGCTTGTGCCTCCTTCTCCCTCTCCACCTTATTCTCCTCTTCTTTTTTTAAGATATAGGGACATTAATCCCATTATTAGAACCTCAATTTGTCATCAATACTAACATTATTCACTTCTCAAGGACTCTACCATCAAACCTCACATTGATGATTAACGTTTCAAAATCAGAATTTTGAGAGGATTCAAATATTTTTATTCATAGCATGTAGCTTTCATAAAAATAATACGATTGTTCCATACTTTCACTCTTCTTAAAGGATAGAACAAAAACCCCACTGACAAAAGTTTCAGTGATGAACACGCATGCCAAATATTCATAGCAAAATGAAATGAATTATTTCAAGAAATATGATGAGTTGGGATATTGTAGAGATACATCAACAAGTGAAAAGAAAACAAAACTTTTAGGACATTGGAAAGTTTCTTCTGCCTTAGACATATATCCTAGCACATAAAGGTCCCACTTTAAATTTGTTGCTTTTTGCCTGAAATATGGAAGAAAGACATACCCAGCTAACCCTTTTATATCGCTACAGTACGGCTTATCCATAATAAAATAATAACTCACAGAAATTATAAAGCAGCATACATCTGAAATACATGCTTAGGCAAACCAAAACAGTTTAAACTTTCAGCAAAACAGAAATCTGCTTGAAAACAAATAATTATGAAACATATGTGAAAATTCAAAAGAAGTGATTTGGAGATGACTAATATTTTTCTTTATCTGTTCCAATGCTCACAATATTTTTCTGCTTATAAAACACTTATTGAGGAGTACATTTTTAGAAGGTGGCTAGTTTTAGTTACTGCAAAATTGTCACAGCATTCATATTTTATAAAGTGATGAAGAACACGGAATTGAAGATATCTAGTGAGTCTAAAATAGTGCAATTTCCAATAGTGTAACTTTTACATATTTTTTAGATTGCACATATAAAACCATTTGGTCACAAATTATAATTTTAGTGACATTATTAGCATTATATTAATTTCACTACTGTCTTCACTAAAAGAAAAGAAAGACATTTCCTTCATAGAAATTCATCTGGAGAACCATATTGCTGCCTTTGGTGCCAACCATATCATCACATAATATCCCTATGCCCTACAAAAAATAAAAATCAGTATTTACTCTTACAAAGCAGGTCTATACTACAGGCTGGTTTACTGGAAGTATATAATTTGAACTAAAAAAGTGAATGTAAATTTAGATCATAAAAGGGATGAAGTTTTAACCGAAATAAGGAGGTAGGACTTTGGAATCATAATGCCAGGGAAATTCATTTAATAATGATTTTAATGTTTCCAGTCATTTTACAACTGTCTCCACAGAACACATTTTTAATTGAAAATAGAGGCTTTTACCAATATAACTATCATTATGTAAATACAACCCAATATTTCTTCTTATTTTGTAGTCAAACTGGCTAATAAAGTAGCTTTGGTTATGATTGTGTGTGTGTGTGTGTGTGTGTGTATTTGTATGTTTATAGTTGTCATTTCTAAACAATGTTAAGTATTCTCAAGATAGATTTTCCCATTCAGAGGTGATTTGAAATAAGACACAATTTTGATGCTGACTGAGACACAAAACCAGTACCATTATTATTTTATATCTCCTGGTTCTATATCTCTGGACTAAATCAAATAACCTGGGTTTGAAAGCTTACTTTGTTGCTGATGTGTACTAAGAAGTTAGGCCTGTGAGAGTTACTTCTATACTGAACACACATGTCCATCTATACTGGACATTTTTATCATTATTTCCTAAACAATATGGTATAATAACTACGTGCATTTTGTTTTTTACATTATATTGGATATTATAAGAAATATAGAGATTATTTAAATTATATGCAAGGATTTCTCTAGGTAATATTCAAACATTATGCCATTTTATATAAGGGATTCGCATATCCTCCAATTTATTCTAGTGGGGACAGTAGTATTCTGGAAACTGGCTCTTACAGACACTGGGAGATGGCTATGTAGATATTTTATCGTATAAATATAAAAAATATCAAGAGCCTTGTGGTGGATTGAAAACTGATGTTCAACTTAATACCAGCCATACTGAATGAGCATGATGCTGAGTGTGGATGGCCCACCTAAGAATTGTTGCCAAGATAAAAAGGAGAACTGGAGAAGAGTATATTGTTGCTTAGTGCTGTTGGTTCTCCTGTTGCCGTGGCTTCTCCTGGATGAACTTGTCAAGCTTCTTTCCTGATACAAACTTGGCTGTTCTCATTGTCAGAAGAGCTCTGGACCTTGTTGTTGCTGAGAATGGCTGCAGCTCACTTTAGGGAAACTCTGGTCTTCACTGCTTCCGGGCTCTGGAGGAGAAGATGGTGTGCTGTTCAGTCTCCTAGAAAAACTTGTCATGCTGGCTTCCTGATATAATGTCGGCTGGCCTTATATCTTGAGGAGCTTGGGATCTCGCTGTCGCTGAGGATGGCCGTGGTACTTTTCGGGGAGCTCTGGTTCTTACTATGAACTTTGCTTCCTGGCCCCAGTGCAAATCCCTAAGCCTACGGGCACAGATCCTTCACCCCACAGGCAGACTTTCTAGCTTACACTGCTGAATTTGGGGCCTTCCCAGTGCAAATCCATCAAACAGAATTTGCATAAAGCATTGTCATGGGCTCTAGGCCTCCAGCTGGACCCGTCGGAGGCACTGTCATGGACTCTAGGTCTTCAGCTGAACTCCTGCAGGATATTGCCATGGGATTGGGGCCCTCAGCTGGATTCTCTAGGTCTTTAGTGTGTGAACAGATTTCCTGCACTTTCTTTGTATGTGACTCCTTGGGTGACCATTATAAATAATAGTATAAATTATGTGTCCTGTATGTAATTGTTTTCCTTGCAAACCCCTGACTACAACAAACCTCAATCAAGCTAGTCTTTAATTTCACATTTGTTGAAGGATGCTATGGTTTCATAGCTTTTCTTAAATTTTCCCAGATATCAGATATATAATTCCATCAATATTTATCAGTTTGTCCAACAGCTGCATTCTTTTAGAGTATTCTTACTGACGAATAACTGGTGGTGGATACCAAGATGAGTAAGATATTATCTTTTCATAAATAAATATATAATCTAAAAGGGAGCATACAAATCATGCAAACAAATAACTAAACTACAAAACAGAAAGGAATGACTGCAAAACAAAGGTGTGTAAAGGTGTCACATAAATTAAAAAGTTGGAGATATTTCCTTTTATAAGAGACAAGAAATATATCCTTTGAATTAATATTTAAAAGATGGCAGATAATCAGATCACAAATGTTCTTTTTCAGTTTAAACAGGTATGTAGTGTTGTATTGATTCTTTGATTCTCAAAGTTTCTGTTAAGATTCTATAAAGGAAGATAAAGTGAACTATGTACTATATCTGGATATATTGGTTCTGTGGGTAGTCTCTGTGAGAGGTGAGCTGCTTTCCCTCTAAGGAACAGAATCTGAACAGCCCTGAAGAGGGAAGAAGGAGGGCGGTGCTGTTGCCAGTCTCAAGTACACTTCTTGAGATATAGAACATTGTGATCATTTGGAAGGCACAGCCCCAAAACATGGTATGCAGGTTGAAAGGTGAAGCATGGATAGAATTTCAAGCTCAAATGTCCTCCTCAACCTTATGCAGTGAATAACCTGCATAACATTCCCAAATTATGCGATGACTTTGGGAATGTGGGAAAATTCAGCAAATGAAATAATAAAAAAAGCCAGACCAAAAAAGGCAGGAAAGGAAGAAGGGAGAAGGCAAAAAATAATAATAATAATAATAATAATATCACTATTAACAACAAATCAACCCTCTCTTTACTCTAAAATAAATGTTTGTGGTAACTATTATGATTCTTCATCTAGGGCTGTTATTTAGAAATAGTTTATATCTTTCTTATAAACACCTAAGAAAAAGCTTATGAATAGTAGGGGGATTACCCTAAACTTTAAATGTTCTAAAACCACAGTAGATAATCTGGGCAAAGGCCACAGGCAAAGGAATTAAAGCAGTTGAATATAGTCCACAGTCACACTATTTTCTTAGAAATGCCATTTTTTCCAATAAATAGCAGTGGAGTCAATTGCAATTCTGAGTTTTCATCTTATTCCTCAGTTACAGAGCATCTTGCTTGATGAAGTTCATGTCTTCAATGATGTGTGACTATTTGCAAAAGGGCCACTCCGGGAGAGCTGACAGCTCCCTGATCACATCAGTGGAGGGCTCAGTGGGTTTCTATCATGGCCTGTAAAGTAATCATAACTCATGCCAGTATAATTCCCCAACGATCTCTCGGCATAAAGAGAACATACTGAGGTTTTGCAGGAGTAAGAGAGGCATGCCTAGTATTTGCCATGCCATATAGACATTTTAAAAAACAACTTAGCTTACAATTTTTGCAGTCCATCATGAAAGTTAATTCAGTTTCCTTTCTACTTTATCATCAATTAAACAGAATTATTGTTTTCCTCCTGGTAACCCCGTGATGAGCTAATAAGCTATCTTTAATATAGGAAGTCAATATTTAAAGGCATACTTCATAGGAGTGTAACATAATGTCAAGTAAAGCGTCAAACACAAAATTATCTCTGTGCTATCATTATGAGCATGTCAAATTACTTTTGCCTATGAAGGAAAACATAAAATTTTAAATGTTGCTATCATAAAGGGGGTATAACTGTGAGTTAACTATTTCTCATCATTAGTTTGTTCCTTCAATATTTTTTGTATAAGCATGAATGTATATAATTAATCTCTAATGTATACTTTAATTTGCTTTGAAAGTTTTGATTTAAATATTGGAGATTTTTGCAGTATTACTATTACCTTTGGGAATAATATATTTTTAATATTTGTATCTCAAAAGGACTCGGAGAAAGTATGCAAAATGGGAAACATACTTTATAATTATTCTGAAAAGAATTAAGTAATTTACATTTGCTTACACTAAATATATTCAATTTATATTTGAACAGAACCAAGATTACAAATATGTCCTAAGAATATCATTACTATAGTTTATGACCAAAAAAAAAAAGGTGCAAAATCCTGTTCAGTTGGTATTCCATATCTACTGGTTCTGCGTCACTTGATCCAACCAGTCAGCCAATCAGGGACTGAAAATGGTACATTGCTGCTAATGTGTACTAAGCAATTAAGCCTGTGATGGATCCACTGGCAATGAAAGAATATACACTGATATTTTTCTTAATTGTTATGCCTTTAGACATGAAAACTTGAATTTGCCCAATTTTGGTTGTGTGACTATGTACACAATCTACTTCTGCCTCATAGCCTTTCTTTGAAAATTGGAATAATAAAACCCATTTCACTGGATTGCTTTAAGGTTTAAATAAAGAAAACCAATAATTTGAATTGTTTCTTTCCTATCCTTATTTATTTTATTTCTTTCTCTTGTCTCATTGCTCTGGTTAATGTTTTCAAAACCATATAGAATAAGAGTGATGGTAAAGGACATCCTTGCCCTGTTCCTGATTTTAGAGCAAAAGTTTTCAGCTTTGTCCAGTTAGCATGATGTTGGCTGTTTGTTTGTCACACATGGCGTTTATCAGATTGGGATAAAGACCATCTATTTTCTGTAAGATTTTTTTTAACCACGAATGATTCTGTGCTTTGTCAAAAGCTTTTTCTGCATCTATTGAGATGATCATGTGACTTGTCTTTGGCTCTGCTAATATGATGTATTACATTTATTGATTTTTGTATGTTGAGTCATCTCTGCATCCCTGGGATGAACCCTACTTGGTTGTGGTATATAATCTTCTTGATGATTTGCTGCATTTTGTTTGCCAGTATCTTACTGAGAATTTTTGCAACTATGTTCATTAGGGACATTGGTTTGCAGTTCTATTTTTTTGCTTGGATGTTACTCTGGTTTTGGTATCAATACCAGATCCTTTGTCTGAGGAACAGCTGATAATGCATGTCTCCAGGAATGAGTTTGGGAGTATTGTTTCCTTTTCGGTTTCATTAAAGAGTTTGAGAAGTAGTGGCATTACATTCTCTCTAAATTTCTTGTAGAATTAAACAGGATTTGAGTTTTGGTTTGTTGATAGATTTTTACCATTATTTGTGGATGACATGGTACTCTAAAGAGAAAAGCCCAAAACCTCCAACAAAAGACTTCTAGATTTAATATCCAAATTTAGTAGCACAGCTGGATACAAAGTGAAAACTCAAAAATCAATAGCATCCCTATACACAAATAACAAACTGACTGAGAGACAAATTAGGGAAAAAATACTTTTCAAAATAGCATCCAAAAAAGTAAGTACCTAGGAATCAAAATAAGGAAGGAAGTAAAAGACCTTTACATTGAAAACTAAAGTACTCTGAAAAAGTAGATTGAAGAGAATATCAAAATATGGAACAATATTCCTTGTTCGTGGATATGTACAACCAATGTGAAAAAGAAAATGGACGTACATCCACAATTATTCCACAGATTTATGAAATTCCAATCAAAATACCAATAGCATACCTCACAGAATTAGAAAAAAAAACCCTAAAATTTATTTGGAGCCCAAAGGGATCTACAATAGCAAAACAAATTCTGTGCAATAGATATTACAATCTCTGACTTGAAATTATATGACCAAGTTACTGTGATAAAAACAGCATGCTGCTGTTAACAAAATAGACCTGAGGATTAATGGAGCAGATCAAACTTAAAGCATTCTAGAGATATGAGGAGTAAGGAATTAGCTAGGTTTAAAGAAGATTCTCAGCCTATTTTTCATTTCTCAGTCAGATATACTTGTTTTGATTTTTGAGTGCCATAATACCTGGGTCTTTCAAATCAGTTATTTTTTATCTGATAAGTGTGTGTCACCCATCAATTTACAGTCCACATCAATTTTGTATGAAATATAAGTCAGGAGCTCTAAGATTTAATTTTTATAATTACTTAAAATCATTTTATATGTTTTGCTATTTTTATATGATTTGCCTATTCCATTAGATATATTTATATATACTTTCATTTTTCAGGATAAATGATGAACTGAAAACCTTCATATCTATTTTTAAAATGATTAACTTTTATGCAATGACAATACGTATTAGTTTGAAGACTCTAGATTAGGAGTAAAAAAAAAAACAAAATGTAATATAGTTATTATGAAGACAGTTTTTTGAACTATGACTTTTGACAACTTTAATCATGACCTGAGATAACATGAGGACCAGAATATCTAGCTTGTGTTAATTGAGAAACAAGGTGAACAAAGCAAAGTAACGTTTCCAAAATATATTTGGTAAAAGTTTTTTTATTTTCATAGCTCCTAAATTTCATATAGCAGGAAACTATCAAATTACTTATGGAGAAACTCCTATCTTACTGATTGAACGTGCAGGCAGAAAGCGTGAAGTGGGAAAGCTTCCTGGTGCACAGATACTCTGCTAGATGCTTACTTCGCCACCTGGAAGACAAGGGGCTGAGGATCCTAAGTGTGCACAATTACAATAGAATTATCCTTGACAAGTTGGGGATTTTAGTTTATCAGGGGTTAACTTTATATGAAAAAGCTGTTCTTATAAATTATCACATTTTATTTTTTAAATTCATCATTTTCAAAGAGTGAATTGTTGTGAAGTGACCCTTTATAAACATGGACATGGCTTACACCAACACCTCCAAATCCTTTTCTTTTAACTCTTAGTATACTTTACTGCAGTTACACATTTAGTTGGATTATCCCATTTTCATGTCCAAAACAATTTTTGACTTGGCATTTGCATAATCTATTTGAAATTGTTGTCTTGGTGAAACGTGGCAAATAAAAAATGAGTAATTATTGTTTTATTCTTATTTAAATAATATAAGACTATTATAAACACGCTATGTGAAATTTTTTCTGTTTATGCAGTTTACATTATGCAGATTGTTATCACGAACTGGGCAGATGGTTAAATACAAATTTAAATAGTATATAGACAGAAATAGTGATAGGATACAATGTGAGAAGTTTTCAGATTTCTTTAAATCTCTGTGCAGAATTTATTAAAATTTAGAATGAGCATTTTGAATTTCTCAGATTAAAGAATTTTAGTGAAGAAATTAACCTTGGCTATCATCTCATCCTTTTTCCTTAGTGGAAGATATTTCTTACAATGAAGTACTCACTAACATGCAATTAATGTGACCAGATATCTCTTAATCAAGTTGGCCTGAAATAGCTTCTAACAGTCTTGTTTCCGTGGTTATTCTTAGGAACAGCACACCTATTTTGATCTCTTCCCTGAGACAATCTTTTCAAACAGCTGAGAACACACAGATTGTCTGTGTCTAAATCTGCTTTTCTCTAGAGTACACATTCTAATTTCGTCCATCATTTCCCAGGTGATAAAGATTGATCATCCCTTGCACCCTTTTTACGCAGCCACCAGCAGGTTCCTAATGTCTCTCTTCCAGATGTAGTCAGACAAGAACAGAGCACAGTGCTGACATACAGCTAGCATTCTGGACAGTATTTCCTACTAACAGTTTTAGAAGACAGTTTTCCTGTGATTGAATTATAGCAACCTCCAATACCTCTTTTTCATTTTAAGATTTTTGTCTTTGGTTTTTGTTTATTTTGTATATAATCTTCATTTTTTCTCTCCTGAAAAATGACCCTCACTGGAGTCATTTTCCATAAAACACAGTAATATTGCTGCTGTCACAGATGGAACAAAACCTTAAACTTGTCTGGTTTCATTTTATTTCATTCAAACATTTATTATGTTCCTCACAATAAGAATAGACCGTATAATCATTAATTGAACCTGGATACCATACTCCATCTCCTTCTTAAATTAGAAGGATAATTACTCACATTTTAAATGATAGGAAAATGACAGAATTTATATTTTTCCAAAACCAAGCAGTTTTTGAAATTGTATTCCAATTTTTTAAATTATGGATTCAACTTTTAGTATTTAACAATTTATCATTATAGCATTGATGCAAGTCTTCCATTTATAACCCTCATATGTTACTCTTGCCTCTGAATATAATTATAAAAAAATTCATTATAAACTACAAGTTAATTTACATTCTCCAGGTAGTAATTTTTACATTATTTTAAATTCTGTAAAATTTTATTTATAATTAGTAATTAGAATAGTCTTTTCTCACATTTAGTATTACATTTTCAATAACTTTTCAGCTACTTATTAACACTTTTAAAATCAGAAAAAGATCTGCCTGATAATCATAACTGAACACTTCTAGATAGGTTTCAGCTTACTATTTTATAAAGCAGGATTAGATTTTCTTGAATCAAATTTGAATATTACTTTTGCTTTCATTTTTATAATTCAAATCTCAATTATTGTATTGAATTCTATTTTGGTGGTAATTACATAATGAATTACTTTATTCCTTTGGTTCTTTCCCAGTAATATTTTTTAGACATAATTCTGCAGTCAATTTTCAAAATTTCAAATTAGGAAGACTGTGCTCAAGGTATATATAATAGATGACCCAATCACTGGAATTTTATTGCTCACTAACTTGATAGAGTTTTTTGTTTTTTTTTTAGGAAAAAAGATTTTCTTTTAAAGTCTTTCCAGTAAATTTTGCAACTAAGCATTTGGTTTTTCTTTTTTCTGTCATTTTTCACTATTTGTATATAAATTATTATCTCTTGCACAATTATGAGCCACAGGATCTACAGTTTACAGAACTCACTAAGTCCCACAGTGGTTCAGTATGGAAAATATTCCAAGTACCCTAATTTTATTGACCGTAAAACCTGAAAAAATGAAGATTTGATTCAACTCAGGCAATTTTGTACTGGCAGAGCTGGGTATCACATTCACGTTTTCTGATGAGAAATGCCATATCATTCCATGTTTGTATGGCATTTCTGTTTTTTTTTTTTTTTTTTTTTTTTTTTTTTGCAGTACTGAGGATTGAGTCAAGGGTGATCCATTGGGCTACATTACTATATCAGATAGAGTTCACTACAGGAACAAATTTAACACAAAATATCTATAAACCACAGGATGAGATCAAAACATGCAGCAGACATTTATAAAAAAATCTTACAATAAATGATACATTGCTTTAATCCTCTCAAAATACTTCCCCTGGCTTTGCGTATACTTCTCCCACTGTTCTTTCTGTTTTCCTAATCAGTTCTAAAAGTGGTCCTTTGTGAGGACCTTTTGTTATCCTGGAAAGGCTGCTGTAATGTCCTGTACTGATTCAGTACCTCACATTCACGTACTTGAGTTACTTTTCATGGTCACTTTTATTTTGAGGAAGAGTCTGAAGTCATATGCTGTTAGACTAGATCAATAAGATGGATGATGACACATAGTAATGTTTTTACAAATCTGCATTTCCTTTAAATGCCACTGGGTAAAAGCATTCACCATAATTTTTATCAAAAATTGTAAAGAAACCTATGAAGAGGACTTTCAGAACTGCTTTAGAACATGGCAAGGATAATGGCATATTTAAGGCAAAGTGAAATATTTTGAGTGAATGAAAAGCAGTGTGTCTTTTACTATAATTTTTTTAAAAAGTTAAATCTTAACCCTGTATTTTGATCATATTTTATACCTTTATTTTTATTTTATTTTATTTTGTTTTTTTGGTACCAAGAGTCGAACTCAGAATCTTGCACTTGTCAATCAGGCACTGTGCCACTGAGTTACAGCCCTAGCTCCTATCCTTTGTACCTTTACAGGACCCTTTATCACCATTCATCATTTTTTCCACCTTCTGTGTCTTTTTAGACTCCTTCCAAATTCCCTAATCTCTGTATCCTTTAATTATATGGATGATATAATTCTTCCTAGTTTTGTGTTAACTATTTTTATGTCCTTTAGATTAATGTCACATCAATGCACGCTTTCAAATTTATATTTCCAGGCAATTCAGCTTTCTTTAACTTCAAATTTATGTGACCTATCACTATCTTACATATTCACTTGTAAGTCAAATATGCATGCCACATTTGTCTGAAAATGAAACCACTGACTTCTCCTCAATCCTAAACATGCTTCCCTAGCCATGTTCTCAAACTCAGCAGGAAACGCTTTCTCTATCTAGTTTCCTACACAACTCCCCTATTGCAGTGCCTCAGGCCTGAAACACTGGAATTATCTTTCTCTTCTTTCCTTTTCTTACAGGTAATATCTAATCCATCAACGAATGCTGAATACACCAATTAAATCTTAAAATTTCTCAAGTTAAAACTTTCCACCTGTCCAAGTATAGTGGTGAATGCCTGTAATCCCAGGTATCTGGGAGAACAAGGCAGAAGAACCTCAAGTTTGAGCTGAGCCTAGGCAATTTGGTGACTTAGCCACAGTGTCTCAAAATAAGAAATAAGAAAAGGACTGAGGATGTAGCTCAATGTGAAGACTCTATATTCAATACTCAGTACTGAAAAATAAAGTCAAAAATATTCTTCAGCAGCTTGTTACCAATTCACAAAGAGGGAAAGCTAAACTTCTCAAAATACCTCACATCCACATTTGAGTTTTGATTATTTTGTCCTATGAGCTCCCTGATATCATTTAGTTTTGTTTTGCTTTTTATATTTTCCACTCTCTAACATGCTAATCTTCTTAACTCACTCCTGCTTCAGGTCACTGCAAATTACATCACTTGGGCTGCCATAAATCCGTATGGCCAGCATTTTTAAATTCTTCACATACCAGCATAAGCATAACTTTAGCAGAAAAACTTCCCATGATCTTCCAGAAAAAAAAGAGAGAAAAGATTAACCATTCTAAAATTCTGTCTCCCTTGAACTTTAAATAATTTCTTCTGAATTCCAAATAATGGGCTTTTTAATTTGTCCATTTATTAAATATTTTTCTTTACATACAGAAAAAAAATTTAAAGGCTAAGATGTTTTAAAAATATTACTACTCATAAGTATATTCCTATGTTACATAAAATAAATACATATCTATGAATTAAACAATAAAAGAAATACCCAACATTATAAAGCACTAACCAAATCTCAAGCAGAAAAAATAGATATTTCTGGAACAGTACATAACTTAATAGTTTTAGTATAATACTTATCAAGCAATTAAAACTGTCTATAATATACACATTTTAAAAGTTTCTTCAAAGATTGTATCTATATCTGCATTTTTCATACAACTGCATATTACAAAAAGAAACAAGTTAATGAAAAAAATTATCAAACAAGTACACTCTGTTTTCCTTCTAACTTCAGAAGTCATTTACAAATGCCCTGCATGTGGCTTCACATGATTTTAAAATTATTGTTAAATCCTTCAAAATCTTGAAATTCTTACAAAATTATATGTCACTAAGAATTTAGTTTTTACTATTGCAACTGTCCTACTGATCTTTCTGTTGCCATGGTTTGCCTGAACATTTTAGCTTTTACTCCTATTTAGTTAATTAGCTCAAAAGATTATTTTTAAAAATGTGAAATAAATAAGAAAAATTACCTTCTTCACAATGAAGTCAATAGCATTACAAATATAAGACACATATTAAGTAAATATTAGATAACATATTCCATGTGTTTCCTTCCAGGCTGACTTACGTGTGAAACTATGTGTGTAATCTGACCCTCAATACACCAATTAAATAGATAGGCTCTTCATTTTTGATATGAACATATAAACAAAATGAAATATTCTGTAAATGAATTTATTTTGAATTTTATACTAAATTAACTAAAGTAAATAGCTAATTTGATATCTGTGAAAGAACTTTCATATGTTTTAAAGAACTAGATGTAATGGTATAGTAAAATCTGATAGACTTTAGTGTTTCTATTAATTTTTCTATATGCTAGCTTAATCTCAGATATCTTTAATATCAACATATTTTTACAAGTTGTATTCAGGAAATAATTAGGAAACTTTTATGTTATCTACCTATTTGTGACACAGATAATACAAAGCGTTATTATAATATGGATATCATCTGTAGATAAAATCTATGGTGTGGTATTCAAGTTTCATCCTATAGACTTCTACCACTCTATAAAGCAGAAAGAAATAATAAGAATTTATAAGGACTATAAGCAACCCCAAATTTTAAACTTCTTTATTTCTCTGACTTATCTATTCTATCTCACTTGTAAGCATAGTCTCAAAAGTCTCCTAAATTATGTGATCAAAACATTTTACCAAATGTATTGTTGCTTCTCCCTGTAATTCTAACATGTAAGGTGCAAACAAAGTAAGAAAAGTGTGGTTTACAAAGTAACTACATTCACTTGTATAAATTAGCTTTAAAGTCAAAATTTAAACAATTTTAAAATGACATTTACAATCACAATAAGAACATAATTGACTAAACATAGAGCTGGCGCCATGGTGCATAATTTAAAAGGTACAACCCATGTTTTATGGATAATTTATTATGTCTTCCTTAAATGAACTAGTCAATAAAAAGTATCAATTTCTAAATGACAATACAGAAAATAAGGATGTTATAACATTATTTTCAAAAGAAAAAGAAACAACTGTTGTGCTAAGTGAATGGTATCATCCATGAAATACTATTCCACATTTCAAGCTCCAGAACATTGCCTCTCAAAATTTACTAAGCCAGAAAACTGTCACTTGGAAATCATTTGCAGTATAGAATTTTCCACTAATAATCTAATTAATTAACTTTCCATACATTAGCTGTAGAGCTTTCTATTTACTAATTTTGACATATTGTTGCTGAGAACGATAGAACATCACTTGATGATGAGCTAACATTTTTTAGAGGCATGTAGACTTATTCACATTTAAGTCTGGGCAAATAATTTGCAAATGAAATCAATTTCTGTATACAATATAAACTGTATCCTATCCATCGTTACTTATGTGAGCTTTTTCTGTAATTATTAAGAGTAGACTAAGTTCAAAACGTTATGAAGGGTACAGACTGGTTGCGATATAATACCTAGCTTTAAAAGTGCTATTTGAGATATGGGGTAGAAGAAACAACATACATGGATATCAATCAGTATGCAGTATATTGCTTTCAAACTCAAAATCAAAATCAAAGTATTTCATCAATAAAGAGATTTAGATCTTAGATACTTAAAATTATGGAATGATAAGAGGCTGCTAAATCTTAGATTAGCTGTTAGCTTCCAAACAGAAACTTCAGGAACCCTAGAGAATCACTAGCAGTGAGTACAGTTTCAGCACTGAGCTATGTGATTCCAAGCAAATCATCCCTAGAAGGTAGCTGCAAGGACAACAACAGGACTTGTGCACGTCCTGTGCCTCCACCATCACATGAGTGCCTCCTTTGGAGCAGCGTGCATGTAATTCTTTGAGCATGGGCCGTAAGAAAAACAGTTGTTAGTCTCCAAGGCTATCTTACACACTAGAGAACACAAAAGTAAGAAATAGTCTTGTGTACGAACATCAACCAAGCACAGTATTACATCATCATTGCTTCAATTATGAATGGGAGGATTTAAATTTTTTCATATTGTAATCGTTTCTGACAAAGAGGATTGTAATATTTTCTATGTCAATCTTAGATTCCACAAGAGCCCAGAAAATATACATTATTAATGCTAAGAAAGAGGCCCATCCTTTTTTCCCCTTTCTCCGGTCCCCTCTTTTACTTTCTCTCTTTCTCCTCCTCTCTGTAACCCTTCCTCCTTTCCTCCCTCCTGCTCTCTTTTTCTCCTTTTTATTTTTGCCTTCAGAAATTTTGACAGACTCAATGAACTTTTGTTCTACTCAGAGAGGAAAAGACTATGGTACTTATTTTATCACAATAACAAACATCTGTTGAGCATCTTCCACGTAGCAGACTCAAACATAGGTTATTGTGTCATTTTGTGTGTATATATGTACATATACATATATTTTATTTAAAATTTCTGCATCCTTTAAAACATGAGGTTATTATCCACTTTTATAGTTGAAGAAAATGTGAGGTTCATAAATTAAGATAATAGTTCAAGATAGCAAATATAAGATAATTAGATTCTAAATCTGTCTCATTCAAAAGCTTATATTCTTTCCATTTGTCATGCCTGCCTCAATATATGCAGCAAATTTGATAGTTGAAGGAAAGAGCCTGCATTTTATTAACCACTTGTCAGTCTAGAATTCCCCTTCTATAGTAGGTTAAATACAGAGATATCAACTGAGTTTCAGACTCACTCAAAAATACCTCTCACATATTGTAGGAAAGCCTTAAAGAATTCAGGTGATCCAACATTCAGACTGTTTTCATCACTTGTATGGAACCAGGATTGGAATGAAATTTTCTTATGCTAACAAACCTATTCCAGAAAGTCATTTTGAATTTTGCCTTGCCTGAACAATTTTCCTTGGCATTCAAAGGTATAGTATAATACACCTTATATTGTACATAAATATTTCTTCCATTTCTGTAAGTTCATTTCACAATAGTAATATTTAATAAGAGATACTATTTACTGGGCAAGTATGTATGAAATAGTTTGCATACATTCAATAAACTAAAGTTTGTATGTTCACAATTTATGGTTTCCTTCCACCTCTGTCATATTATGCCTGTGAAAAATTTTTTTTTTACTTTCCTTCTTTGTGCAAAATCAGTTTTCCTTCATAACCTTAGGAACCACATTTTAGAGATATTGATTCACCAATATATTATCTATGAATAAGCTGATATTTTAGACCATCTGTTACATTGCCTTTGAACCACCTCTCCCACCTCCAAAACTGGCAGATAAAAATAAACACTGACTAGGAAATTTATGTAACTTTAGATTGTGCAATATTTCATAACAAAAGATAAGTTACTTCTTTAAGCATTCTATTTTACTTCACCTACTTAGGCATCCTCATATATTTCATACTGCCTACAAAATTTTTCAAAGCATACTATTACTAAAAGAGCTACAAATATGGTTAAAAATACATACATGATTTTTTACAAATAGAAAATATAGATGTTATGGCAAACACCTCAAAATGAATTAAGGTTTTATTACTGAATAACAGTTTTGTAAGGAAGTGTTCCATCTCCCTTCCTGACAATTAAAATTTGCACTTTTCTGTTGATTATCAGAGACATTACAATTGTTAGAAAATCTTTATGATGTCCAAGCAATACTATCTCCATGCAATTTATCTCATTATTTTAAGTTAATCATAGATGCCACATTGTAAATATTTTAAAAAGTAGCAAGGTTGCTGACATACACAATTCTTATTCATCAACTATTACATATAAAAAGTTTTTCTTTCATTTTGTGAAATTTTCAAAATCATGAATGATGAAAATTTATTTTTTTTCTTTTAAAATTTAGCGAACATCCCACTGTATTCTTATTATATATACTACTCCAGTTGCATATATGACTACTAAGGAGGTTTTCTTTCAGCAAGTGAAAATTGTCAGCTCTTAAACTGGACCACTGAGGCTTTTCTCTAAGGAATAGAGCTCTTCCTACTGGAACTGAGCCAAGGTCTATGAAGAGCATCCTATGTTACAAAGTGCGACATATCATTCTGAAAGGATGAAATCAGGACCTCTTTTAATATATGTTGCTTCTCATTAGGACAGGGATTTCAATACTTGTGTTGAGATGAAGCTGTCAGTGTCTCCCTTGAATATTTCTCATGATTGTATGACAGGTTGTGTGCCAGTGCATGAATGAAATGGGATTTTATTTAAAGTGACACTATGAATCCAGTCTCATCAGATCCATCAATTTTGATTCACTTATGACTGCTTCAGTTTGTGTCATTTATTTCAACTGCTTCCTATTCTACCAACATGCTTTTCAATTAGTTGGGTGGAGCAATAGCAAGAATGACTTGATCGGAGTGAACTATGCTCTGCTAAGTCAGCTTCCATAGGCTTCCTGTACAGTTAAGTAGGCTCTACATCCTCAGTTTGAAACCTGAACTTATTAATAGGTTGATGAAAAAGACTGTATTAAAAAATTGGTAAAGTCTGTTGAAATACATGAATTTAATACAATTCAGTTGATAAGTGATAGAATATACCAGTTCACAAGTGGTCAAAACAATTACTCCATTCAATTTCCTGATAAGTCTAGTACAAATTTAAACAGCATATCCATCATTCATCTGAAGTAAACACTATCTCTGAAGCCCTCTTATCCTCCAACTACTATGCTGCATTCAGAGGCCTTTCTTTGAATGTCACAAGCACCATAAATAACCTGTTTCTAACATTGCAAAATTCAACTAAGGTGCACAGATTTTATTTCTTTCTACTACTCACTGATTTTAAGAAGAAGAAAGTTAACGTGGAGTTTGTTTTAAGAGGAATCATGATTAAGCATGAAGGGCAAAAAGTTTATATATATATATATATATATATATATATATATATATATATATGTGTGTGTGTGTGTGTGTGTGTGTGTGTGTATTTGTAGATAGACTACAGATTGTTATTTTAATTTTATTTTGTATAAATAACTTATTTTGAGATCATTCTTTTTGTAGTAAGCAGAAGTATGTTGGGAAAAGTCTGTCTGAAATCTTTCAAATGTTAGAATATAGCAATGCTCTAGTTTGTGGGAAACTCACTTTTGTCCCATAGTTTGGGATTTTATCCCTATTTGTCTCCATTCTCTTCACTTTTTATCTATCTTTCTATCTACCTATCTATTAAGAAAATGCATGGTTGCTTTTGTCCACAAATATAATTTATATATAGCTGGTATAAAACTTTGATCCTTATATTTTTCCATGGAATGGCTCTCCAAACACAGATTTAGTCATTTACCCTAATTTTTAATCAATTTTCAGGAAACTGAAAAGTCTGGAAAGCATACTGTATAAAATTTTTGATCAATTAACCTGACAGATTAGAGGATAGGTATGTAACATCTTTGAAATTGAGTATGATATTGTCAAAATTTTATGAAAAAATAGAAAATATGGATAAATCATTTTGCATGCAGAATGAATTCCCTTCCTCAGTTGACTAAAAATTACATTGTAAGTACTGTATTTAAGTAGTACACAGTGGATTTAATTCAAGACAGTCTGTTTGTGTTCACTTGGTCATGAATATAAAACATATGCTTATTGTGTTTTAAAGTATTACTTTTAAAGGACTACTATTAAATTAAAACAATGATCAGTTTTACTTAAAATATGCATAATTGACATTTAGTGATTTTTTGTTGATCATATAGGAATTTGATGAGCAAATAGTATAAGAGCTCTCCTCCTTAAGAGATTCTCTGCACTGATGGAGATTGGTCTACATCTCTGCTCACAATTTCCTGCTTATTTAACTTAATTGCTGCCTTCAAACTGAAAAACATCAAAAAAGATATGAAACAAGCCGACATCAGATTATTACTTATGTTGCTACTTTCAGCAATACCACAACATCTCTGTGTAAAACTCTACTCATATTAAATTAAAAATCAAATAAAAACAAAATATTTTACCATTTTTCACTTTAATAAATCCAGGATATTTATAGTAATCCTTACTGTAACAATCAAGTTGTTTTCACTTCAAAGATAAGATAAATACTCAATTTGGATACATAAGATTCCAAGCTTCAACCACACTGATGCAACTCAAAAAATGAATAGCTATATAATAGACCCACAAGGATTTCAGGACTACTTATGATTCCCTTCAACATTCTTTCTAACTAAAAGGCATTTAATAAAAGAAGAACAGTACCTGCTTTCTGAAACAGGTTCCAAATTGTCCTCTTGAAAAGGAATTGGCTTCTGTAAAGTAGTCCTTTTGCAGTAGTCATGCAAAAATGATGCTCTGTAGATCTTGAATGACATTAAATGGCAATCTTTTAAGAACACCTGTCAATAAAAGATATATACTGTTTTGATTAAAATGATACAGATTTAAATGTTCTTTCTTTGTTTAATCAAAACGATTTCTTCTGATCAAATATTTTAAGTCATAGTTCTATTCAGTTATATATCTAATCATTATGCCTTTTGTCCATAACACAAATATCTAAAATATTTCCAATTAGATATAATTATTTAATTGATGTTGTTTAGATTGTTTTTCCTTATTTTATTTAATTGTAAAATAAAGAAGAATAAAACTAAATTTTCATGTGTAACCATAGCTGAAAATATTTAACAACTTCCACTTTTCATGGTTTTTATAATTACTTTATAATAATTTATTTTAAAC
>RJWT010006043.1:0-29853 GCA_004365215.1 Cuniculus paca | reverse complement strand
GTCTCAAGTTGCATCCATTTACCTATAAAAGCCTCAATGTGATCATTCTTTACAGCTGAGCAGTACATTGTATAAAAGTACATCTTTTTTATCCATTCCTCAATTGATGGGCATTTGGGTTGTTTCCAAGATTTGGCCATTACAAACTGTGCTGCTATAAACATGGGTACACATATATCACTGTGGTATGATGATTTCACTTCTGGGAATGTGATTAGAAGCAGAATAGCTGGGTCAAATGGGACTTCCAATCCTAGCTTTTTGAGGAACCTCCAGACTGGAAAACAAAGTGGGTAGAAATCTTGAAGATGTAAGAGTAGGTGGAGAATTCATGAACAAAAGTCAAACTGCATGGGAAACACTTACCAGAATCACAAACTGGTTCTTGTCATGTTAAAAAGTTTTTGCATGTCAAAAGAAATGTTCAGCAGAGTGAAAAAAAAAAACCCCACAAATTGGGAAAAAATTTTAATCAACTGCCCTTCAGACAAAGGTTTTCTATCTAGAACATATAAAGAATTAAAATATATCAGGCCCTCGAAATTCAAAGACCCATTCCAAAAATGGGCATCTGAGATGAAAACACACTTCTCAGCTAAAGAAATACCAATGGCAAATAAATACATGAAAAAATGTTCAGCATCATTGGTCATTAGAGAAATGCAAATTAAAACAACTCTGAGATCTCATCTCACTCCATAAAGAATGGCCAGGAACAAGAAAACCACCAATAACAAGTGCTGGAGAGGCTGTGGGGAAAAAGGAACCTTTCTCCACTGTTGGTGGGAGTGTAGCCTGGTGCAGCCACTGTGGAAATCAGTGGGCATGTTCTTTAAAATGCTAGAATTGGAAGTCCCATTTGACCCAGCTATTCTGTTTCTGTGCATATCCCCAGAAGAAGTGAAATCATCATACCACAGTGATATATGTGCACCCATGTTTACAGCAGCACAAATTGTAATATCCAAATCTCAGAAACAACCCAAATGCCCATCAGTTGAGGAGTGGATAAAGAAGATGTGTTACTTTTATACAATGGAGTAGTATTCAGCTGCAAAGAAGGATCACTTTAAGACTTTTATAGGTAAATGGATGCAACTTGAGACCATACTCATAAGTGAAATATACCAAATTCACATGTGTAATCACCATATAGTCTCCCTAGTGTAAGCAACTGAAATACCCAATAAGATACAAAATCCCCAATAATGGCATTAAATTTTCTCTCAATTTCTTGTGAAATTCAACAGTGAATCCATCAGGACCTGGGATTTTGTTAGTTGGTAAGTTTTTAATTACATTTTGAGTTTTCAGCTAGGCCTGGTGGCACATGACTGTAATCCCAGGACTTGGGAGGGTGAGGCAGGTATATCACTGTGAGTTTGAGTAAAACCTGGACTACACAGTGAGGTCAAACCCATCCTGAAATACATAGTTAGACCCTGTCTCAGAAAAAAAAAATTCAATTTCATTGATATTGGGTTATTTAGAATTTTCTTGATTCAGCTTTGGTAATTCCTATATATCTTGGAATCTGTCCATTTCTTCTGTTTTCCATCTTCTTAAAGTTTCCTGAGTTATGTATTGAGGTAATTCTGTATTTCCAAAGGATCTGTCGATTTCACCATTTTCCTTTGTAATTGCATGAATTTGAGTCTCTTCTTTCCTTTTTGATATCTGGAATAGCAATACAGACTACATGTCTTCTTGGTGATGGTAAGCAGCAGACATATACTGCAGGGAAGTAAGCCACATGTTGTAGTGTTTAAAAATTGACAAGGTGCTCTGCAATGTATTGTATTACCTGAATCATGTACTTTAGGTATAAAACATAATTTTAGATGATTTTACACAATAAGTAACTTATGTGTCTAACCATCATTAAGGCTTGGGCAAGCTATACTGTTTACTGCATTCTGGGTATTTAATGAATTACTCACTTATGTTTTCATAAAGTTTGTAAAAGCATAGTCCTATCAGACTTTTAGCAGCTTGTGTATTACACTGTGTAAAACATCTCCAAAAATATTTCAATGTTAAAAGGATAAAAAATAGGAATAGGAGCCCAACTGGTACTCATGCATACACCTTAGCCAAAATATGTTTGAAGGCATTTGTCACATATGTTAAACTTTAGAGGATGAATCTTATGAATAATGAAAAATATCATATAAATTTATCCAAAAATTGGCAAGAACACAGTATAAATAACAATTTTAATAATGTCTGTTTTTAGTGAACTGATTGATACATCTCATGAGTTTGGTTTTTTGTCATGCCATTATTATAGCTTAGAATGTAAAGTCAATGATTATTAAGACATTATGGCATCAAAGCATCAAGGAATAGAACAAAGGCATTAGCCTGATCACATTCAGTAGCAACCACACTCCCCAGAACAATTCCAGAGATGATCAACATTCCATCAAAAGTGTTGTTACTGATAGGCCATATCATAATTTATACTTTCTGGAAAAATTACTGTAAATCATGATTTCCTTTAGGAGACAACTAATGGTCATGTGGTGAAGTGGACTTAAAGAGGAATCTCCCTCAAAGTTTCCCCTCTTCTCCTGTAACTGTGAGTTGTTCTGGTAGAGACAAGATTGACAACTATGTACTGTGAAGAGTTTATGTCATCTTCTTACAGGATTTATAAATCTTCTTTCAAGGCTAATTTATAAATTGCTTTGTCTTGTTTTGATGCCCTTGATTGCCTTCACCCCGTTTCTAAATTCCAACCCCCTCAATGAAATGTATAAAACTAGTGGCTTTCCTTTGTTCTGGTACTCAAGTCATTTTGGACATCGTAAGAACAAGCTGAGTCAGTGTGCACCTAAAACTCAATAAATACTTTTTCCCCGTTAGGTCTGGTATTTGGATTCTACAAAAGTGGGATTCTGACAATAAACACAGAGCAGTATGGTTTATGTTTGGTATATGTGGTTAAAAAATACCAGTGAAGAAAATTATGTTTACATTTCAATGTAAACATGAAGTTTTATATATGAAAATAAAGTTTTATGACAATGATAGTATTGAACAGAAAAATATGCATATGTACATGACACAATATATAGTGTTGTTGTTATACAAGCAGGTATCTTGTCATATGAAAATTTGGTAATCTACAAGTTGTGTAAAAATAATTCAACTGTCAAAAACTCATATTCACAAGTCTTTGAAAACACCTTAATATGAAATATAGCATATTAAAAATATTTTCACACAGAATACAGAAAATAGACTAAAATTTAAAAAAAGTGCAAAATTCTAATAGCAAAAATTACAAAATTGAGATTTTTAATGGCGTATACCTTCCAGAAATAAATACAAAGTAAAAACTGCAGAAACACTAACTGTACTTGAAAGTAAAAAATATTTCAGTCAAGCAAGCTTATTTAAAACACACTATGTAGTAAGCTCACTCACATAAAAACACCTAATTATGTCAACTCAATATTTTTATATTAAACACTGCACATAAATAACCTAAGTGATTTACTGAAAACCATATAATGTATATCCTGTTATCTTGATCTAGGATTTGCTTTCTTTGGAAAATTTGTGAAGAAATACTAACAGAAAACACTTTATATTATTTCTACAGGTTTCTACTACATGAGAAACTTTCACAAGATTTTCAAACTAGGCTTACATATATAGTTCCTTCCAAGTGAGACTTGCAGAGATGACATAAAGTATATTCATGCATTTGAATATGTTCACTCAAACCTGTTCTATATTGCTTACATGCATAAGTTTCTCCACAATGAGTATCTTAGTGTCTATGTAATGAAGACTCAGCAAGTCCTTTTTTACATTGCTTGCATACATAGGGTTTTTACAGTGACTTTTCATGTAATTGACAATTATGTGCTGAAAGGTTTTCCACATTGCTCACATGCATAGGGTTTCTCCCCAGTGAGTCATTTCATGTCTTTGATGATTACTATTTCCGCTGAAAGCTTTCCCATATTGCTCACACATAGGGTTTCTCCTCCATGTGAATCCTTTTGTGTTCGACAAATAGTACGTGTCCAAAGGTTTTCCACAGCGCTTACGTACATATGGTTTCACACCAGAGTGAATTCTTCCATGCATGTGATAATGCCAGTTTGTGCTGAAAACTTTCCCACATTGCTTACATACATACAGCTTCTCCATGTGAATTCTTTCATGTGTTCAACAAACACTATGTGCATCAAAAGCTTTCCCACATTGCTTACACACACAGGGTTCCCCTCTGGTGTGAGTTCTTTCATATTTTTGACAATCAAGAGATGTTTTGAAAGCTTTCCCAAATTGCTTAAATACATAAGGTTTCTCAAGAGTGTTTTTTTTTTTTTTTTTTTTTTTTGCAGCATCAAGGATCGAACTCACAACCTAGCACTTGCCAGGCAGGCACTTACGCCACTGAGCTAAATCCCCAACCTTGTCATTTTGAGACAGGGTCTCACTATGCTGTTCAGGCTGGTCTTGAACTCACTTTGTAGCCCAGGGTGGTCTCCAACTCGCAACAATCCTCCTGTTTCAGTCTCCCAAATGCTGGGATTACAGGCTTGTGCCACCAAGCTTGGCCAGGAGTGTGAGATCTTTCATGTATTTTGCAGTAACCCTGTGTACTGAAAGCTTTCCCACATTGCTTACATACATAAGGTTTCTCATTAGTGTGAGTTCTTTCATGTATTTTACAATAACCCTGTGTACTGAAAGCTTTCCCACATAGCTTACATACATAAGGTTTCTCCCCAGTATGAGTTCTTTCATGTTTTTTACATGAAGTGCATGAATTGAAAGCTTTCTCACATTGTTTACATACATAAGGTTTCTCATTAGTGTGAGTTCTTTCATGTATTTTACAATAACCCTGTGTACTGAAAGCTTTTCCACATTGCTTACATACATAGGGTTTCTCACCAGTGTGAATTCTTTCATGTTGTTGATAATGCCAGTTTGTGCTGAAACCTTTCCCACATTGCTTACATATATAGGGTTTCTCCTCCATGTGAATTCTTTCATGTGTCCGACAAATACTACGTGTGCCAAAAGTTTTTCCACATTGCCTACATACATATGGCTTCTCCTCCATGTGAGTTCTTTCATGATTTCGACAATCACGACCTATGCTGAAAGCTTTCCCACATTGCTTACATACATAGGGTTTCTCTCCAGTGTGAGTTCTTTCATGTCTTTGACAATCACCAGATGTGTTGAAAGCTTTCCCACACTGCTTACATACATAAGGTTTCTCAAGAGTGTGAATTCTTTCATGTATTTTACAATAACCCTGTGTACTGAAAGCTTTCCCACATTGCTTACACAAATAAGGTTTCTCCCCAGTGTGAATTCTTTCATGTTTTTTACATGAAGTACATGAACTGAAAGCTTTCCCACATTGCTTACACAAGTAAGGTTTCTCATTAGTGTGAGTTCTTTCATGTATTTTACAATAACCCTGTGTACTGAAAGCTTTCCCACATTGCTTACATACATAGGGTTTCTCACCAGTGTGAATTCTTTCATGTTGTTGATAATGACTGTTTCTGCTAAAACCTTTCCCACATTGCTTACATACAAAAGGTTTCTCCCCAGTGTGAGTTTTTTCATGCATTTGACAAACACTGTGTGAGCTGAAAGCTTTCCCACATTGCTTACATGCGTAGGGCTTGTCTCCAGTGTGAGTTCTTTCATGATTTCGACAATCACGACCTATGCTGAAAGCTTTCCCACATTGTTTACATACATAGGGTTTCTCTCCAGTGTGAGTTCTTTCATGTATTTTACAATAACTCTGCCTACTGAAAGCTTTTCCACAGCACTTACATACATAGGGTTTCTCTCCATTGTGAATCCTTTCATGTATTTTACAATAACTTTGTGTACTCAACACTTTCCCACATTGCTTACATACGTAGTGTCTCCCCCTACTGTGAATTCTCTCATAGATCTGAACATCACTAGGTTTGGTGGAAACATTCAAATTTTTCTTACATACAAAGGCCTTCTCTCTAAGGGGAGTTCTTTCAATAAGAGCAGAGCAGGATTTCTCATGTTGATCATGTTCATTTGGCTTCTTTCCAGTCTTTGTCCTTGCATGATTCTGATTGGATTGCAAATTGCCACAGTTTCTTCTATTTTCATTACATTTAAACAGCTTCTCTTCAGATTCCAAATACTCATCTGGCTTCAGAACAGTGTGAGCTCTGATGGGCACATTTAGTGACAAATGCCCATTCAGGGATTTTCTGCAAGCAAGACGTTCAATTGGTTTTAAATCAGACTGTTCCATATGGACATGAGCATCTCCAGTCCAAAGGAAGCTTTCTTTATATTGATACCAAGTTTTATATTTATTGCATTTCTCGACCTCTTCATTTCTGTAAAAGAAAAACAAGTCACAATAAAAAGGGTCTCCATATTAATGATTTAACAGAACACGTTCTCTTTTGATGCCTGCTAAGAAATTTGATAATGAGTTAAATGAATGCATAGGAGGGCTCTTTTGAGAAAGGTATTCCCTAAAGAGTCGTATATTTGCTTGAGAATTTCTAAGTTGGTATGTTTTTCATGGAGTAATTTTACTTTTATTTTTAGCAATTTATACATATGTGTATCATATTACTTTTAATATCTTTTCCCCTTTACTCTTCACTTTCTGATCTTACCCTGTTTGTTGTTTCCATCTCTAAAATGTCACTTTCCTTTGACTATCACCACTCATATACATCTACAAAACACTTAAATGAAATGTCATAAATATTCATGACATTGATCATTAAGGAACATTCTTTATATTATATAACAGTGTCATTTGTATGATTTTGGTTCTAATTCAGTTTCCTATGTTAGAATACTTTTGTATTTAATTTTCAGATTACACATCCTCAAGGTGTATATAATTTTGGAGAGTATTTGTGTAATTAAATAAATTTGAAGATGGCCTCAGGTTTTTGATTTTCGTATTTCTCCTTCCATGTGGACTCTTAAGGAGCACACTTTTTTCTTGTAAGTGCAAATTACCTTAGATTTCTGCAATAGTTATAGCACTCTTCTTCCACTTCCTGGTTATCCAAGTGTCTTCCTGAATTATAGACACAGAAATGTAAGGAGTCACTACATTATTACATACAAATTAATAGATTCCAAGTAGATTCATGATATACTATAACCAGGCCAGAGATATTTTTTCAAATCATTTTCACACTCATTTTATGAAACTGCACTGATGAGCAACAAGCCACATTCTGACTATATAAATAAGAGATGTCATTCTTACCTATAGTCACCATGTTCCTGAAGGTTTCCCCCATCACATCTCTGTAGAGCCTCTTTTGGGATAGATTCAGCAAAGTCCACTCCTCACTGGTGAAGTTCACAGCCACATCCTCAAAGGTCACTGACTCCTAAAGGATCATACATATATTTCTTGAAGACTGAGACTAATAGCCTGGAATATCTCAACCCCTTTCATAAAGAGTGTAGCTGAGAGTCAAGTGTGGTGGTACATGTTTGTAATCCCAGCACTCAGGAGGCTGAGGCAAGAGGATCCTCATGAGTTCAATACCATTGTGGGCTACAGAGTGAGTTCAAAGTCAGCATGAACTACATAGTGAGACTCTGACTTAAAAAACATGAAACAAAAAAATCAAACAAAGCTACTTCACAGTGGCTTGTGATAAAAACGAGTGGACATACCTGCTGGTTGAAAAATTATAACAGTCTTAGATTCTTCACTCCAATAAAAAGTTATACAACACTCAACTAATCTCAAAATCAGAGACACTTATCCAGAGGAAGAAACCAGCAACAATGCCTTTCAAAGTAGCCCTTGCATGTTGTAAAAATTACAAAATTTTTGATATAAACACATATAATTAATTATGCTTAATTTAACCAAGCACTACTATCATGGTATATTGTGATTCACAACTGCGATCACATCATTCTGGGAGGCTGTGACAGGAGTATAAGACCTTCAAGCTCAGGCTGGTCTATGTAGTGAGAACAAGTGTCAAAATTCAAAATAATGACAACTGGAAATGCAAAAGGTCTGATTTTTCCCCAGAGGAAGGTCCTGAGTTGAATTCCTACTGCCACAAAAGATACCTTTTAATCTTTCCCATTCCTGTGAAACATCATCTCCATTACACAGAGATTATGCTGCCCAACTAATTGTAAGCTAACAACAGAAAAAAATGTACAATTATACTTAAAAATGATTAGGTGAACTTAGTAGTAACACAAGAATTATTTATATAATGATGCAAATTTCTTTCTTTCAGTCTGTATGTCTGAACCACTTTGAAACTTAGCCAGCATAGAGCTCACATTTCAATTTCACACTAGGAGCTTTTCAGAGGGAAATACCCTGTTCAGGAGCTGATTTTGCCACCCACCATGATCCACTGTTTTCCCATGTTTATGTACTCCACCATGCTCCTTCATATACAGAACACCATTTTACACCTAATTATTGACTTGCCTGCAGACCTACACTTGGTACTTTCCACCTGAGGCAACACTGCTTCTACTCATTGTGCTACCTCATTCCATATGTCATTTTTTTTTTTTTGAGACAGGGTCTTCCTTTGTAGGTAAGACTGGACTTGAACTTATTATGTAGCTGAGGGTGAAAACGAACACCCAACAATCCCCCTGCCTCAGCCTCCTGAGTAGTAGGATTACAGGCATGTGACACTATACCCAGCTAGCATTTCATTTTTTAAAACAGTATCTACAACCTGTGCATGAATTGTAGCAATTATGAGACATGACACTTTTCTATCTTTCCATCCATACACAAATCATATGTAGATGCCCTACTTGAAGGAGACTCAGTTTGTGTTTAACATTCAGCCCCTTGTGGAACTTGTCCTGTAGAGATTATTTTCGTCCTGTTTTTCATTGATAACTTCCTGTCCAATTGTTGGCATACTAAATCACAATAATCTTGTTATTTATTGCATTGCTCTGGAGATAACACAGATATTGAAGCAAATTTGGGTATGTCTATAACACTGAGTGTCATCACAGGTAATATTAAACATTTCTTCTCATTTTTATGGCATTAACTATGGAACTGTGCAGAAGTGCTGGGTAATTATGCAATTTACTATCATCACAAGTAAGTGCAGATTGGATGTTACAACTCAGTGTTTGGGACTCTGTGGAAAACTGCCAAGCTGCATTTGTGAGAAATGAAGCCCCTTGCCTCTGTCTTTACATGACCTTTACTTCAACCCTATTTACTGAGATATGCAAAACAGCCTATATAGAAATGATGTTCCCTGAAATAGCCAAAAGAATGTGATCAAGTCCAACTGACATGCCAGTGTGTCTCAGGATGGCAAAGCAGCAGCACGCACATGGGAATAGACCACCTACTGATGGCTGGAATGGAGGCTCCAGCAAAATCCCGTGAGATTCCAGGGTGAAAACATGAGGTAACATCTCAGCTGATACCATGGGACTCAAAAGGAATTATACCTCCCTGATAGTAAAAAGTGCCAGCCTTTCCCACATCAAGTTATCTGTTGCACCACTAATTTAAGAGCCTCTGTGCCTGGTACAAGGGTGCTTTGATTTTCTCCTACAAGCCATGCCTGCAAAGTTTTTCTTCCATGCACTCTGCCATAACCCACGCCTACCTCCCCAATTAATACCAATAAAAGTCTTGGGCATTCTGACTCTTGGCCCTTTGTTCCACTGACAGCCATTGGTCATCCCAGAGCCTGGGAACTGTAGGCTCTTTCTCTCTGTCTTTTTTCATCTGTGTGCTACACTGCTGGGCAGGAGACAGAACACTCTGCAGGGGTTTCAGTAGGATGCTGTATCTAAACAAATTTAGCAAACTATAATTGTCATAGTTTTTATCCACTCACTGAGACAAAATATCAAACATCACAACTTAGAGGAAATTATATTGGCCTGTAATACTCAAATCACCAGTGAATGAATTCACTGACAAGGAGAGGGCCCATTCAAATCAATCAACTTTCAAGCTCATGTGATATTTAGAAGACATTTTACATAGAAAACATAACACCTGGTCTGCTGCTGGAAGAAAAATCAGGGTACTCAACACAGAAGTCTCACCAACACTGAAACCTCACACATGTGTCATGAGTCTCCCATCAACTCTCCCACTCACTGCATGGTGAGGAGTGGGACTTTATATGCTTATCACATGTTTACTGTGCCCTATTTGCTTGCACTACCTGCCCCTTGCAAAAATGTCACATTCATTTACTGTGTGTTTGAGAGAACCAACTGATCTGTTTTGCTCTGCAGAAACAAAGCCTAAGAGGCTGATTGGCCTAGAGTGCACCAATCAGTGAAACAGTTATTTTTAGAAATTAGATTATCCCTATAAGTATGAGCACACCCCAAACCCATTTAACAATGAGCTGAGGACCCCTACTTCCAGCCCACTCCAGTGCTAAGACAGCTTTTTTCCTGCATTTGACATACAATAAATTTCTGAATTTCATTACTTCAATCCTAACTTTCTGAATTTCTACCAGATGCAGTGGTTTTGAGACAAGGGCAGTGGTTTTGCCTCACTTTCTCATTTCTTCACTGTAGAGAGGATAAAAGACCAAGAGAAAGGCAGGTCATTATGGGAGACACTAACCCATCAGAGAACTTCATCACATGCAACAAGTGGGGGTTCTTCTGGAACTAAAGTCTGCTCGAAACCCTCAGACACAGTCAGTATACCAAGCCTAAATGGAAATGAGCAGAGATGAAAAAACTGCATTCATATCCACCTTTCTGTGCCACAGCATGCCCATCATTATTTAGCATGGTGCACTGTCCTTAGTTGGGCCTTTCATCAGGCCTTAACAGACCCTTGGTGCTTGGTATGGGATAATGAGTGCCAGTGCTGACCATAAGGGAGGTATGATAGGCTTTCACTGCACTGTGCTCAGCACTGGCATGCTCACTTACCAACTGAAACACCTAATGTCTGGAAGTATTGCCTTGGTCATGAGTAATGGACAGACCAACCTTTCAGCCCATGGATATTAGGAAGGAAGGAGAAATTAGGAATTCTGACATATCTCTGGAAAATGTCTATCCAGAAATCTTTTGTTTGTTTTTTGGTCTTACGGAGATAGGGTCTCACTATGCAGTTCTGGTTGATTTTGAACTCATTTTGTAACCCAGGCTGGCCTCGAACTCACAGCATGCTTCAGCCTCCCAAATGCTGCGATTACAGGCAGGTGCCACACCTGGCCAGAAACCTTAACCAATGGCTGCTTTCCAGCTATTGCTGCTTTATGTTTCACAAATGAGGAACTTTAAATAATTTCTAAATTAGGATGCCAACCTCAAACTTGGCACTTTTGCAAATATGTAAAGACAAGGGCTTCAACTGATATCATAGGAACTCCATAACTTTTGGTGGCATATCCAAAATTATCTTATGCTGATTCACATTTTCTGTCATAAAGGAGAACCAGCTATAGTCCTGCAAGATGAACTAGTTTCTGTGTCCCTTGGATTACTACCTGAGTTAGAAAGAAAATTTGAATGGCCCTGATTCGTGCTGCCTTACTTACCCTTCTCTTATCAGACTATTGTTGGTGCTACATGGCCTTGGATTTCAATACTCCAAGTTAATTGTAGCCTTTCCATCAGAGAGGGAGTCTTAACTTTCCTGCAATTGGCCAAGTTATTCCTGTTTAATCCTAATGAGAAAACCCACTTGGAATGTTTTTCCTATCAGCAATGGTTTAAACAAGTTTTTCAGATGCCTATGCAAAACTATTGTCACCCAGGGCCTCCTCTATGGGCTAGGTTACAGAATCTGTATCTCAGCCTGATGACTAGTTCCAATAGTACAGCTTCTAGGGTGAAGAAGTCTTAGGGGATAGGAGACACACCATATTCTGGATCTTCTAACTCCTATTTATCAATTGCAGCCCCAGGAAACCTTGTTAGTGTGTGTGTGGGATATTATCTACTAACTTCTTAATTTGGCACTGGCATTAGCTTCTGTCCTTATTTTCTACCATGAGACTCACTCTAAATACTACCACTTTTAGAGGAGTCTCAGGACACCCATAGAACACTTCTCTGAACCTATGGCTTGTTCTTGGGGCTAAGTCCATTTCACACACTCATGTCTTATAATGCCTGAAACCACCACTGCACTTTTGGGGAAACAGTTCTTGTTCAAGATTTTAGTAGATCTCTTGATCCCACCAGGACAGGGGTCATCAAAGGAGGAGGAGATATATATATATCTATATATATATACTCATATAGACCACACCTACAGTGACTCACCTATTTCTGCCAGGTTTTACCTCCTGACATCATACACAGCTATGAAATCATCAGTGGACTGATTGAGTATCATACATCCATGACTTGGTCAACTCCCAAAATCCTCATCTATGAGTTCATGATGCTTTCACAGAACAATCATATCTTAGTATAAATTCACAATATAGTCATGATCACAAGAGCTACTATTATAGGGAATGAAAAGGTAAACATAGTGGGCTGACTCCATACCCATGAACAAGGGTTGATTGTACGAAAAGGTGCAGAAAATGTAATTAAGTGTGGCTGGAGTGGTTGCTGGGATCCAGAACGGAATGAAGATGCACAGCTGAGAACTCAAGGCTGTGGGGTAGCTCAGATGACAACCAAGCTGTATGTTACTGCACAATTTGCTACATTTTGCAGTGTCTTTTAAACATCATTTTAGAAATATATTTCTTAACATTTCCTATGGTGACAAGAGTATATTAAAAGCATAAGTCAGTATTTAGCAACTAGTTGTATTTTATAAATACATACCATAGGAAAGTGCAGTTTTGAAGTCATTGCCAATAGGAATGGATGGACGGGTATGATAAATACCATAGTGTACATACTCTAGGAATGATGTATTTGATAAAATGCACTGATTTACATTTTTAATATCTGAATTTTTGTTATTCACTGTAGATATCAAACTTCCTATTGTGTAGGAAATGTATGGAGCTAGGAAATATGCTACACATTTGCAAACACTAGTGATCAAAGATAAGGATGTCTCAGCATTAGAAACCTATCATAAAACTAATCACAAAAAACAAGGAAAAACCTCATCTGATTTTTTGAATCTTAGTATAAATATATTTTCTAAAATTCAATTTCTATTCATTGTTCCTCAAAGGTTTCAAAAGACAAACATAAATGAAACTTCATAACAAGACACAGCACAGGGACTACAGAACTAGCACATGGGTTCCTGAATGAAGATACTGTCTAGCTATTAGTTTAAAATCAGAAAAATATATATTAACTGTCTTGACTATTCAGTCACATTAGACCAAAAGTACTATAAGTTCTTGTAAAGAAATATACAGAAATTAGTGACATGAGTATTGAGGTGAAAGGGAAAAATCACTTTCCATGAATTATTCAAGAATCAAGATGTAACATTTTACAAAAATAGCAATGAAAGCAGTGTTGCTGAATACAAGATCAAATGGAAACAAATCATAGTCTGTCTCATAGTTCAACATTCACTTAAACTCTAACAATTTACTAAAGTTGAGTGATTCTCAACAAAAAACGTAAATCATGAAGATATAGCTCTAAATAATTCAGCTCTTAAGTTCAATATACACTAAACACAGAGAAAGCATCTGGTCATCTTTTTAATCAGGCTGGTCATACTAGTATTCATTGAAATATCTTTGTTTTCAATAAAATCTCTCTGAGAAAAAAAAAAAAAGAATTCCAGAAAGCTTAAGCCACTAAGACATTTCTACACATAAAGGCTTTTATAGCAATGAGGTATGTAATTTCAGATGCTTCAATATTCATCTCTAAACAATGAAAAAGATTAAGGATGGGATTTTGACATTTACCTCATGAGACTAATCAAATGTGCACTCATAAGAAATAAACAACAAAAGTCAGAAGAAGAGAAAAATATGGATCTTGAAGGAAAAAAATGAATTAAGCAAAATAGATTTCAAGTAGGCAGTAAATAATTACATAAAGAAAATCAGGCAGTTATCTTAATTATGCAAATATGGTGGATAAAATCAGAGAAAGATCATAAAGGCAAACAGAGGTATTTGTATATAATAATATCTGTAAAGATTCTGACATTATCCAAAGACAGTACAGAAGCTATCCAAATGCAGAGAAGATTTCAAAAAATCAATCTTTTGGCACGGATTATATTATGTAATAAGGAAGTTATGTTAAAACTGATGCTTATTACTACCCAATTGCAACATGAGTGACATAAATTGTGCATAAGATAGAAGCACTTGTGAATATGCTAAAGTACAAAACTATGTCTGAAACAACAGGACATTTCAAAGTGGGTTCAGATTAGTTGTAAACAGATATGGTTGACACTTTTATAAAAGAGCTACCTCACTAAGCATATCATTATTTTACAAATTTCTACCAACTTCCAAGACTGTAAGGATTGTGAGAGATTGTACTCATGTCTCTTTCCACACATACTCAAATGACATTTAAATGTGTACATTTACTTGTGGATATTTACATTTATTTGAAAGACAGCATCAGTTCGTGCCTAACATGCAGTCCCTTTTGGAAAGTTGTTATTTGCAAGAATATTTCATTTTATTACTCATAAACTAGTAATTCCTCCTCCAAATTTCTGGGCATTCTAAAAATGTTAATGGAAACATTCTTTTATTTTTACTTTTTTCAGCATTGTTGTTTTCACAATAAAATTTTACCAGCTTACAAATTGCTCAAAAATAGACTTATTGCCATCAATGTCAAATTTTTTTTTCAGGTTTCCTTAGTATCAACACCACAGAATGATTTTAAAGTGTAAAAGTGAGCCCTGTGCACTTATGTCCTGAGGATTTGGCTGTGGCAGAGAGGCTCATTAGAGGCAGACTGAGTCGTGCTGTCCAAAAGCAGCCACTTTGGTACTCATGGTTTCCCAGTGCTTGAATTAGTATTCTGCACTGAGAAGTGCTGTGTATGTAACATACAGTACACACCAGTTTTACAAGTTCAGTGATATAAGTGTAAAATAGCTCATTAAAAGTGCTGTTGATTGAGACTCTGGAAAGACAGCAGAGTGGTAAGCAACAGAGAAAGGGCAGCTCTGAGAGTTGCTGTCCAGGCACTGGAGTATAGATAGTAATTCAAGGAAGACAAGAAGGAAGTGGGTCCCTTCCATCCAGGAAGGATGTGAAGTAAGAAATGAAGCCCACAGATAGAGTGAAGAGAGAAACTTCAACAAAGAAGTAGGTATCCAGCGGAGCCCTCTCCCTGAGTTAGGATTCACCGCATGGTGCTGGGTATACATGGAGACTGCTGGTAGTGCCAGATGCCTCCATGGACAGGTACAGCAGTGGAGGGGAGCAGTGGATGTGGAGGACTGCACTGTCTGGGGGTGAGTGCTGAGGCCTCAGTCATCTTGCAGGAAAAGGCTACTGGCCAGGAACCATCTTGGAGAGGGCCAAGTGACTTCAGAACTCAGAACAACTGCTTGGTTCCTACAGTGGCTCCCAGCTGAGTTCAAGCCCAGAGAAGATACACTGACTGCTCCAGGCTGAATAAATCTGTTCTTGGATCCAATGGCCAGAACACAGTCTAAACTCCAGGGGAAATAAAGATGTAGGCTTGCTGAGATTATCCAGTACTCTGCTATAAAGCTATTGCTGGGTTGTTGAGATAAATCAACACAGATCTGGACTCTATCTCCACACATTATCTACCAGTGACTGATCAGACAAACCTGGAATTGTATTTTTGCTTTTTGTTCTCCATTTTTTATTTTATTTTTATATGAGTGTGCATGTAGTTTTTAAGCTCTCTGTGGTTTTTCTTCTGTTCTTCTTTTTCCTTCTTTCTTTTCTCTTCCCGGTCTTCTTCACCAGTTTCCCAAAGTTAGCATGATATCCCTTAGCCCTCTAGCCTTGCTTCTATTCTCTTCCTCTTCTACTTTTCTATTGTTTCTCTAATTCCTTTTAAATTTTAACCCATATGGGTAGGACTGAAACATTAAGGACTTATATATTGTATCATTTTCTGGTTTTAGATTTTGTTATATAACAACAAATCTGGTTCAAGGAGTTAAAGGTGGCAAAGTGGTGGTAACTTCAATTTGTCAATTTCTAGGATGTGTTTGATGCTAATGTTGTTGCTGGTTGTTCTACTTTAGCCAGGGGTGGCATAACTGTTTCAACTGGCTGTTGTTCCTGGTGTTCCAAGACTGAGATTGACTAGGGATCTTGGAAGGCCCTGTGGCACTGTGCAAAAGAAACGGCATGGGCCAAGCAGGTAGCAACTTCTCATTTTTCCAAAATTGAAGGGGTAGAATCTTATAATGGACTCAAAACCTCAAAGCCAGCTCCAAATGCAAGATATCTTGAAGATATTCTCATTTCATAAGAGATTCAAACACTAGCAATAAAGTAACTCATGATAGGCAATTTACAAGCATCAACTCAGGAATTAAACTAAAAAAAAAAAAAAGAAAAAAAATGAGAAGACACTTAAACAAGATGAAACTGTAGACGCTGAGTTCACCAAAGGCAAACCCAGGGGCCATGATGTGGGAAAATCTGAATGTCAGCCACCTTGCTTCTCTGAAGTGGATACAACAAAGCAATAGAATGAGGCTAAAAAAAAAAATTAAATCAGAAATAATTTCTCAGCTAACTGAAAAAATGGTGCCCACAATGAAAACCATGCTTAATGGTTTTGGAGTAGATACAGATAAAAAAAAATAGAGAAACTTAAGAAAATGATGTAAGTCATGAATGACCAACATAGGAAAGAAATGGAATTCAAAGACAGATTGAGGTACAACACAAGGATGTCCACTGTCTCCACTCTTATTCAACATAGTTCTGAAAACCTTAGCCAGAGCATGTAGGCAAGAGAAAGAAATAAAAATAATGATAAGAAAGGAAGAAGGTAAATTATCATTATTTGTGAATCACATGATACTTTATATACAAGACCCAAAAGCTCTACTAGAACAACGCTCAATTTAATAAGCCAATTTAGCAGTGTAGCTAAATATAAAATCAACACTCAAAAGTCAATAGCCTTCCTGTACATGAATAAAAAAACCACAAGAAAGAAATTAGGAAAATTACACTTTTTACTATACTATTAAAAAAAAGAGAAATGCCTAGAAATCAATCTAATGCCTATAACAAGGATATAAAAGATTTCTGTATCGAAAACTATTGTACTTTGAAAAAGGAGGTTGAAAAGTATATCATAAAATGGAAAGATATCCCTTAATCTTCAGAAGGAAGAATCAATACAGCAAAAATGGCTATACTTCAAAAACTGTTATACAGATTTAATGCGATTTTGAACAAAATTCCAAAAACATACCTAAAACAATTAGACAAAATAATTCTTAAATTTATTTGGAACCAAAAGAGACCTAGAATAGCAAAGGGAATTCTGGGTAGCAATGTAAAGGCAGGGGGCATCACAATTGAAATTATAGTATAAAGGTACTGTGATAAAAACAGCATGGTACTGGCAAGAAAAGAGACTTGAGGATCAATGCAATAGATTAGAAGATGCAGAAACTAAACTGGAGACATACTCAGTCACCATATCTTTGACAAAGATGCCAAACATATTCGTCAGAAAGAAAGCCTCTTCAATAAATGGTGCTGGAAAAACTGGCTTTGCAGATGCCAACAACTAAAATTAAAAACATATCTCTCAACACACACTACACTAAATTTGAGATAGATTAAAGATTGAAATATTAAAGCAGAAACATTAAATCTGCTGGAAGATAGAATTGGCAAAATTCTTGAAGACACTGGTATAGGCAAAGACTTTGAGAATAAAACCTTGATTGCACAAGAGTACCATAAAGAATCAACAAATGGGATTATATCTTATTAAAAAGTTTTTCACAGCAAGACAAACAACAAAGTGAAACTACAACCTAGAATCTGGGAAAAAATATTTGTCAGCTGTTACTCAGAAAAAGGATTACTATTGAGAACATACAAAGAACTCAAAAAAGTCAGACCTCTCAAATTTAGAGATTCAATCTAAAAATGGGCACCTGAGATGAATACGCACTTCTCAGAAGAAGAAATACAAACAGCAAACAATTACATTAAGAAATGTTCAATATCACTGGCCATTCAAGAGATGTCAATTAAAACAACACTGAGATTTCAACTCAATCTAGAAAAAATGGCTATTATAAAGAAGTCAATTAACTACACATGCTGGAAGGGTTGTGGGGAAAAAGGAACCTTTCTTCACTGTTGGTGGAAGTGTAGACCTGTGTATCACTCTGGAAATCAGAGTAGAGATTTTTCAAAAAACTAGTATTAGTGGTCCCATTTGACCCAGTCATTATTCCTCTTCTTGGCATTTTCCCAGAATTAATAACATCATACCACAGTGATGTATGTGCACCCATGTTTGTAGCAACACAATTTGCAATAGTAGATTCATGGAAACAACCCAAATGCCATCAACCAAGGAATAGATAAAAAAGATTTTTTTTTTTTTTGTGGCACCGGGAATTGAACTCATGACCTTGTGCTTGCTGGGCAGGCGCTTAGACCGCTGAGCTAGATCCCCAGCCCTGTTTTTGAGACAGGGTTTCACTATGCCATTCAGGCTGGCCTTGAGCTCACTTTGTAGCCCAGGCTGGTCTCGAACTCACAACGATCTGCCTGTCTCAGCCTCCCGAGTGCTGGGATTACAGGCGTGAGCCTCCACGCCCAGCTAAGATTTTCTTTTTTTTTACAGTGGAGTATTATTAAGCCATAAAACAGGATAAATTGCAAATTTTTATATTTAAATGCATGCAACTCTAGTCCATAGTTATAAGTGAAATAAATCTTTCTCATATCCCTTTTACTGAGGTGTCCTGAATGTTCTTTTCCCATGATGGAAATCTTAGTTCCAAGGTATGTTATAAGTCACTTATTTCAGTCTTAGAGACCCACAGATTCAGCCGATGACAAATTTCTTGGTGAGCCATCAGAAGGAGATAAAAAGCACACATCATTTGCGGTTCAAAGGGGAGCCCTTGAAGGTACGAAATGCACCTTTCTGGCACATGGGTGGCTTGGGGTGTTTGCTGGAAGCATAACCTTTAGGATGGTTTGGGGGGAACTGGGACCATTTTAAAGGAGGGCATTTAAGGATCAGAAATGGGTGAATGCTCTTAGCAGCTCACAGTGGGGTAAGTATGAGTTAGAAGGTGGAGAGGCATCTGAACGGCAACATGAATTTGATGCAGTATTCCAGTTTGGTCTATTTTGTAAGATGAACAAAGAGTGCACAGTAATATAGTGTGTCCAGATTTTTGCAGCCCTATGTCAAGACATAGAATTAGATGGATCTTGTACAATAGGTTGTGCCCATGTACAAATGGTGTCAGATAAAACAGTCAGATACTAATGAATTCATGTATGAATTTCAGGCTTTGGTTATAACATGTGTTCTAGCTTAAACAGATCTTCATGCACTGTTTTCTAATTGCTGTAGCCCTAAAAACATGGCCCACATACGAGGCACAGCACAGACTATGGGCACCAAAATGAATGTGTGAAATAATGTCAGGGATATGGGTAAAGTTGCAGTGCCTGATAGAAACCCTGACTGACAATGTCAGATCAGAGATGATGGCCAAAGGAAACACAAGGAGGTGATTACTCATTTAACTGGTACAAAGAGAAGGCATATGAATGGGTCAGTCAATTATGAAAAGATTAGAGAAATTGCCCAGGACAAGGAAGAAATTCATCCTTTATTTCTGGGGTGCTTAACTGAAGCCCACCACAGATATACTAATGTTGAGCCCAACTCACAAGCTAAAGAAGCTTTATTAGGAAAAAAATTTGTTGGCCAGTATGCCTCACATACAGGAAACTTCAAGGGTTTGTCAGTTCTCAGGGGTTCTCAATCATCAATACCCTATACATTAACACCACTCTGCAGACAATTCTTCTGCCAAGATGGGTGGCTGTACTTCACTGTAGAAGACACCAAGGACTTTCAGATTCCACAGCCACTGGGAATGTCTTTGCAGATAAAACCACAAAGAAGGCAGCTAATCTCTCCTACCACACTACAAAAGGCAAATACTTTGCCCTTCCCTGCTTCACTCCAGCCTGCTCACCCTCTGATCATCAACAATACCAGAACAACCCCACAAATGACAGGTGGTTCCGAGCTCAAAGAAGATCCCCCTTTCCTGCCTCACAGGCCTACACTATCCCTTCATCTCTCCACGATAATTTTCATTATCATGAAATTAGGTTACAAACCTGTAGCCTGTTTACTTGAGTCACTTATTTCCTTTCCTTCCTGGAAGACCCTGCTTATGACTGTTACAGCTCAATGTGTTGCCTGCCAGGTAACTATGACTCAGAGTTCCCTAAGGCCCCTCCTTTTCCCACAGTCCAGGCACAAGGTTTCTCCCCAACCCAGGACTGGCCAATTCACTTCACCCACATGCCTTGGTGCAAAGTTAAGAGACCTTTTGGTCTGGGTTGACACCTTCACTGGGTGGGTAGAAGTTTTCCTACAAGCTCAAAAAAAGCTTCAGCAGTCACTGATTCTCTCTTAGCTGATAAACTCCCCTGACTTGGTCTCCCCACCTCCATTCAATCAGATACTGGTCTAGCTTGCATCAGTCAGATTACTCAGGATGTGTCTGGTTCACTTGGTATACAAAGGAAATTTCATATTGCATATCTGCCTCAATAATCTGGAAAGGAAGAAAGAACTAATGGACTCCTGCAGGCTTCACAAGGACTGGTTCCCTCTGCCCAATAGCTTTCCTCAGAATCCAAGCCACTCCTAGAGGACCTACTGGATACAGTCCATTTGAGCTTTTGTACTCTGCAGCTTTCTGCTCGGGCCAGATCTCAGCCCAGAGGTTTGTGCTGTTGGAGATGATCTCCAAGGTTTACAATAGGTTCAAAAAGAAATACAATGTGCTGCTAACCTTCTCCTGCCATCTGACACTTGCCTTGTGATGATAACCTGGCTAAGAAACTGACTTTGATTAAACTCCTGATCCCTGCAGGCAAACTGAAAGGCACCTTTCAGTCAGCTATAGCACTCCAGTGGTGGTGCATTTGCAACACTCCCTGCAATGCATTCACCATAATAAAAAGAATTCACCAGAAGAAAATTTTGTCCAGCTGACAATTCACCTGATGTCTACCCTTCCTGAAAGTGCAAGTAATCTCCCCAACCTCCTTCAGGATGACCAAAATTCCAGAAAACACCTAAATGCCCTCTCATGGTACATCATGCATTTCATCTATTTTTATTTGATCAGTTTGTGCTGGTTTGACCTGGTTTCACTATCAGACTCCTACTCTCCTGTCTTTCTACAGCTAGATAGAAGATCTCCTTTTCCAGGATACACTGTGTGATTTCTCCTCACAGGAAGTCACGTTATTTTTCTTTTTTCTTTCCTTTCACCTGTTTAACAATCTATGTGGAGGCCCATGACAAGTCAGGCAGACCCCAGACATCCCCCATTCTTACTACACCTTTTCCTGTTGCCTCTCCTTTCCATTCTGGTAGTACTGTAACTCAGTTGCTTCTTGCCTCCAGGATGGAATCACTTCCTATGTACACAATCACATTAAGCAGTATAATCCCCCTATTCCCCACAGATGCTCTCAGACCAGTCTCCCCACCAATGTCCAACTCTTTGTACATGACACAACAGCTTCCCACTCCTTACTCAACTGGTTTAACCCCTCTCTGGCTGAGGATTGTTGGCTCTGGGTCTCCACATATGGCATCACTTATGAGACATTCCAGAAAGCGATAAAAAGGACCATAGTCTCAGCATGGATGGCAGAGAGAGACCATCAAGTGGGGGCAGTCAATTGAATGGAGGGGAAAAATAGGGAGCCAATGGCAGGAAAATACTATGGCAGAGACAACGCAGTGCAAGATGGCCATAACCATTAATGTGGATGGCCTCAATGCACCAATAGAAAGAAACACAGGCATAGTGGATCAAGAGACAGGACCCATCAATATGCTCTATACAAGAAACACATTTAACCAGAAAGAAAATTCATAGACTGAAAGTCAAAGGAGAGAGAACAATGCCTTATGTGACAGGAAGCCAGAAAAACAAAAAAAGTAGGGGTAACTTACCTATCAACTGTAGAATGGATAAGAAAGACATGGAATTTTATGTGGTGGAAATCTACTCGGCTATAAAGGAAGACAACCTCAAGAATCTTGTAGATGGATGGAAGCAAATTGAGATCATGCTCATGGATGAAATGGTTCGGAATCACATGGGTGAATTTCGTGTTGTCTCCCTAGTATAACAAACTAACAGACATGGTGGGATCCAAAATGCACAATAGAAATTGGGAAAGTCAAAAAGAAGGAATTATCTAAAAAGGAAGGAAGTGGCCACTGTCAATCTATTATCAAGATTTGAAACTCCTATTTTCTTCATTGTTCTGATTATTTTGTTTTATTCTGTTTTGTTTGATTTTATTATACTTGATGGCATGGACAGCTACTTCAAAGATATCAAAACATATAATTGTAGCCATCAAGGATGTCCAATTATCTTGTTTTGAAAATCTGTGTTGCTTTGTTTTGTTCTGATTGATTTTACTCTATTCTGTTGTTTGATAATATTATGTCCGAAGGTGTAGGTGACTGTTCTGAAGATAACAAGAAGCATTATGGTAGCCACTGCTGTTTTACTAGTATCTTGAAGTTCTATATTGCTTACATTGTTTTGCTTTGTTTTGTTTTGCTTTTTTTTTTACTGGTTTTATTTTGTTCTGGTTTGTTTGATTTTATTTATCTCTGATGGTATGGGCAATTATATTGAAGATAACAAGAGGCATTATGGTAGCCATTACTGATTGCCTTTTACCCTCTTTAGAAGTCATGTGCCACATTCATTGTTTTGTTGTGATTGACTCTGTTTTATTTTGTTTGGTTTTATTCTGTTCAAAATAAAAAAATAAAATAAAATAAAAATAACATGGAGTCATGTGATAGTCTCATTTACAATTGGTTGGGTCAAAAGATGTATAGGATATTTGTAAAGCCCACTTCTCAGTGTGTCTTGTTGAGTCATACTAGTGTGACCTCAAAAACATAATCTGTCCCCTTTCTTTGAAGCTCCTTCTTTAAACTCTAATTCCTACCTCTCATAAATTTGTTACTCTTTTCCTTGTATTTACCATGCTTCTGCATTAGAAAAAATGTATGTCAATGCTTTCTGGGGAAAAAACAAAACAAAACAAAACAAATATCCCTGAATGCGCTAACATGATACAACATGACAGATCCCTCTGTACGTACACAAAAATTCATATGCACTCTTTTCTATCTGGAAATTATTTCTCTAGTTCACTACTTCACCTGAATCACAATACACATTTCAGGTCTCATTTAAACAATCCCACTTCCAGACAACTCAAACATTACTGAACACCTAAGGACACCTGGTTTACCTTATCACACTTTAACCTGTCATGTTCAATGTAAGGGAAATTCTCAATCTGAGCTCTGAGAAACTGAAGGCAGAGAAGAGCTTTGTTCTCGGTCATTGTTCTCTCTAGGCAGGTACAATATTTCCATATCAAATAAGCACAAAACTCAGTGGTGAAAAAAAATGATGATCTAGAAAAGTTGCTGTGAGAACATGAAAGAAAGGAGTGAGAAACTAACCACCTCAATCAAAGGGGTGGCATTTTGTTCAGAAGTGCTTGAATTACACACAAATTTCCCAGGCAATGTTAAAAGCAACACTGATGGCAGAGAAATCAGTCTGAAACAAACCCATGTGGGAATCCTAAGCATGGAAAGAAATCATCATTAAAGATTGTGTGAATGTAGACCATGAAGGAGCAGAAAGTCTGAGAAATTTAATTCTTTTGTGCCTGTAGAAGCCTTGTAAAAGGTTTCAGCACCATTTAGGTGGATGGGAGATTCTAGGTGGAACAAGGGGGATTTTACTACAATTCTTATAAATTTCAGAAAGTTCTATACTGCTCTGCTAATGTATTTTTGGTGAAACAAAATGTGTCTCATGTATATTTCCTATCATAAGCAAAAATCGGTGAAGGACTCCAGAGTGAGTTGCAAACTGTTGGTCGATCAAAGTAAAGATTGCCCCTATGAGCTCACACTTTACTGATAATCCAGGAACAGAGGCCAGACTGCAAAGGCATCAGTGTTTCAGGCTCTGGTATGTAGTTCAGGTGGGTATTAGGCCATATCATGGAGGCTCCCTGTGTACCTTTCTTTTCCTTCATGCAAAACAGAGTGTAACAATTAGTTATTGATGGAGAATCTATGAATAAACTTCAAAATCAATTTATTTTAATTTTTGATAGGCTTCGCTTCATGTGAAAAGGAACTGATAACATTAGGCTGGAGAAAAATCCTGGTGAGGTCTCAAGAGAGACACAAGTTATCTTTTCCCACCAAAGTAGGAGTTTGGTTTCTAAACAAGATAAGTAGACATCCTCGATGGCTGCAATTATAAAATTTAAAATAACTGTCCATGCCATCAAGTATAATAAAATCAAACAAATCAGAATAAAATGAAACTAATCTTGTTTAGAAACCCTGTATGGCTTTCATTGTTTGTTTTGATTGATTTTACTCTATTCTGTGTGGTTTGATTGTAATATGTCTGAAGGTATAGGCAACTATTCTTAAGATAACAAATATTATGGTAGCCAATGCTGTTTCGCTAATATCTTGAAATTCTATATTGCTTACATTGTTCTGCTTTGTTTGTTTTGTTTTATTATGTTTTGATTTGTTTCTACTGCTTTAGTTTTGCTGTATTTTGTTTGATTTTACTTATCCCTGATGGTATGGGCAGGTATACTGCAGATAACAAGAGCCATTATGGAAGCCTTATCAATTGCTTTGTTTTTTGTTTTTTGTTTTGTTTTGTTTTATTTTGTTTTCTTTCTTTTTACACTGTTTCAAAGTCATATTCCATGTTCATTGCTTTGTTTTGATTGACTTTACTCTGTTTCGTTTTGTTTGGTTGTATTATTTTCAAAATAAAATTAAAAAAAAAATTGCCCCAAAGTAGGAGTTTGGTTCTTTGGACATTTAAAATCCAAAGAAGGACCTAACGTCATCTCATACCTCACAGTAGTTATGTCATCAACCTCACACATCAGAAGAACCTGAGGCTCATTAACAGGAGATGATCAGACACAGGTGCCTTAATATAATCCTCATCTTCTCCTTGACAGCACCTGTGACTGGGAAGAACTGGTTGAACTTTTTTTTTGTTGTTTTGTTTTGTCTGTCTATGTGCCATAGTGTCCTTATCTATGGGCATCTGCATGAATCAGGAGACAGCTTTGTGCATTTGGGCAGCAACATATATGCTATGCATTAGTTTTGACATTGTAAAATATTCAGGACATGAACACATCAAGCAGGGCTGTATACAGGCCAAGTAGAATGCATCATATCATTGCTCTGTCAAGAGAAACCATTTTCCTCCCCAGTATTGTGCATTCCTGTTAACTTTGATACATCACTCAAGTATTTATTCTACAATATTTACTGTGATACTACCTCAGAAAGTTTTCATGGGCTACAGAAATAAGCCAGATATTTTTCTTATGTTTCATATCTCAATGCAAAGACAAAAGAATATAGACAAAGGCCCCTCATAACAGACTATAAACATCATAAAATCAAATGACAAATGATTTTTCTCTAGGAAATAAATGGAGCTAGAGGGAAAGACCAAACCACAAAGGAGCAATACAAGTCATGGGACCTCAGCCTGAGAAAAGTCCAAAAGGGTCCAAAGAGAGTAAATTTTCAGGCAAATTCTGCAGTAAAAAGAATACTGACAGACATGTCAAATCATAGAACTGAATACAACTCAGACTACACTTCCTGAAATATTATTCTACAAAATATTTTAGTCTACCAAAGGCTTAATAAAGATGCAACAAAGAACAAAATTGATATTGTAATGTACTCATATTGCATGCAAGTGCACTTCAGAGTGTTTAAAGCCCTTTGGAGTCAGTAAGGAAGACCTTTTGATACTGAGTAAAGCACCATTACCTGGTGTATCTTCGCTCTTTCATTCAAGCATTTTTTTCACTGTTATGAATGTTGCTTTTCATATGATTTAAAAAGAAAGATTTATATTAAATAAATAAATGTTGGCAGGACCAGTGAGAGAGCAGGCCCTAGTCAGCAGGGGAGCAGCAAGACACGAGGACACTGTTGATACACTGATACTGGTGTCAATCCTGCCAGTCAGTGCAAGACCTACAAGACAGTAGGCTAGGGTACTGGCACATAACCCTAGCCAGCCTGGGACCTGCAAGAGTAGGCCCTGGCTCTAGGCAGTGGACCAGTGGCTTGAGAAAGTCCCAAGCAGTAGGGAGAATACAAGCACATGGCAAGTTAGGTGAACCAGTGGTAAGCCCTGGCACACAAACGCAGGCATCAGAAGTGGGTAGGGGCTCTGCCATATTATATCAAAGGACTGTGGGAATACTCCAGCAACAGACCAGTCCCAGCCCCCACATACAAAGGTCAAGATCAGTCTAATACTCAGCACAAATCCCACTGCAAACTTATCTGGTGTACACAAAATACTTCTGGGATGCAACTCAGACACTACCACTCAACTGTGGACACCAGAGGAATTTTTCTACATTTATTTTTCTTTATCTGATTGGTTTTTTTTTTCTGATTGGGGTTGTTCTGCTTTGTTGTTTTTTTGGTTATTGCTGTTTTTGTTTTTCCTTTTCTTTCATTTTGATTTTTTCTTATTTCACTACTTAGGTTTCTTACCTTTCTTTTTGTTTTCTTCTACTCATTTTCTTTGTCTCCTCAACTACTTTTCTTGATTATTTTATTTTTAAGTGAGTGAACATTGTCTTTTCACTATCTTGTCCACTTAAAAACTCTCTTGCTTTCTCTTTCATTCTTTCTCTCCTGTTTCTGCCAGTTTCCCAAAACTTGGGTGATTATCCTTTGCCCTCCAGTCTTGCTCCTGCTATATTTGAACTCATTCTTCTCTCCATCCTGTCTCCTATCCTTCTTAAATACCTCTCCGCCCAAAAAAAGATAAAATCACTCTGCTAAGGGGAAAATCATTTCATGCAAGTTCCTGGTATATGTTGGATTTTGTTGCATAACTGTAGAATCTGCTCCTATGGTTAAAGGTCTCAGGTTTATAGTTGCCACAGTTTGTCAGTAGCTGGGCTGTATATGATGTCATTGTTTTTGTGAACTGTACTACTTTAGCCAGGATGTCATGCATATTATAATAAGTTTCTGATTCTATGAGGTCATAAGCATCAACATAGTTCATTACCAAAGGATGGGGTGCTAAGCCAAATACAGAGCATCTTCTCAATTTCAATGCATTGAGAAGGTAGGTTCTTGAGATAGACACAGAGACGAAGAACCACCAAAATCTAGAAGACATTTCTGAGGAATAGATATTTAGGAGGGAAGCCTCAATATTAGGAATAAAGCAATCTACCATAAGAAATCACTAAAGATCAACACAGAAAATAAAATAAAAAACTGACAAGACACAGAAGCAAAATGCATCCCCAGAACCCTAGTTTGCCCAGGACAAGTCCAGAACACAGTAAGATAGAGGACTTTTGAAGCCAAGTACTGGAACTTTCTGAGATAATAGCAGCAGAAGTGAAAAAACAAATGGAAGGAGCTATAGAAAAAATAACCTCTCAGGTACAAAAATAAAAATGATCAAAATAAAAGCCATTAGAGCATACACAGATAAAAATATAGAAGAGCTTAGGAAACTGATGGAAACAATATATGCCCAACAGAGGAAAGAAACATATCCAAACAGAAATCTGGCAGGTTAAAATCTTCATTGATGGTATACAACAGATTGAAAGTAGGTAGGTATAGAATATGAGATCTAGAAGACAGGATTGTGGCTAACAACCATGAAAGGAAAGATATCTTAAAAATACCAAGAGACCATGAAAAATCAATCCAACAGTTGCAAAACAAATCAAAAAAGAATAGAAGACCGACTTGAGTCACTGAGAAAGCTGGAGATGGTGCAAATGCTGAATAAAACTTCACATAAATAATGGCAAAAAACTTCCCAAGCATGAATAAAGAATTTGACATATAAATAAATGCAGCATATAGTACTTCATATAGTCATGACCAAAATAAATCTACACCAAGGCATATAATGAAATCGAGAGTCCAGAAATTCAGCAGAATAGAATACTAAAAGAAGGTAGAAGAAAGAAACAAACCACATATGAATGCAAGCTGATCAGAATCATACCAGAAGTGCACAGTGAAACTCTATCTCAAAGACAAAAAAAAAAAAAACTACAGTTTATTATCCTTTATTAGAACTGAGAAATGAAGATTTTATCAGAAAAAACTTTAAAAAATAAATGCATGAACCATAAAAAAACAAAGCTTTCAACCTTAAAAAAAAGGAGAAAATAGCAATATAAAAACTAAAAATCACTCAACAAATAATAGCAAATTCCACTGCTAAATATTAATTCAGATTATACACCATAACCAAGAAAAAAAAATCAATCAAAAGATAATTGAGTAATTAAGTAATAGCATCCATTGCATTAAATATCTTAAGAACAATAAACCTAAGAACATATCTATGGATGTAAGTAAACATAAGGAAGAGAAACACATAACATTGATATTAAGATGAAATACATGAAAAAAACTTCACTTGCATATAACATTATGGTACATTTGGAAAAAGTGAAACAAACAAAAATGCAATAACTGATGTTTTAACTATGTATCAAGTATAAACTATGGAGTACAAATTTTAACCTTTACACATATGCAGCACACAGAGTGAAATAGAAAGAAACAATTTCGTATATGTTAAAGGCCGACATATAAAAAATGTTCAATACTAATCAATAAACAGAAGATAAAACAATGAAAAACTATAGTATAAAAAATCGAATTATTTCAAGTGTTGAAAAATCACACAATATAGAAGAGCACATCAACAAAACAGCAGATGAAAAATGTATATATGAAGTCAATGGGGTGGTACATGCAGGTAATCCCACCATTCAGGAGACTGTGGCAGGAGGATCACCAAATGTGCAAGGACAGCCTGGGCTACATGGTGAGTCTAAGTCTGGCCTGAACTCAACTACATAGAGAGGCCTTATTTCAAAATATATCCAAGTTTGAAAACTTTGAATAAATTCTGGATTTTTTTATAATCTGCTCACTAGCAATTTTTTCTTACGTTCTCAAAAATTCTAATTCACTGTTGCTTCCAGGAAAAAAAAGAAAAACAATATTATCACATCTGAAAGGAAAAATAACAACTAAAAACAATCCACAGGGGGCGTGCACAGCCAACCCCACCTAGCTGTGCACCTGGGGAAAGGGCGACCAGACCGGTAGAGATCGGCGCCCAGCCCCCACCTGCCACGAACGTTCGGGGAGTCCCTGGGGTCCTCCAGCACCACGCCCGCGCGCCAGAGGCGGCCCAGCAGCAGCTGCTCTGAGCGCTTGAGTTGGAGGCGTGACCAGTGAGTTCTGCCTTGCCTAGCGGCTTGGGACTTCACCAAGAGACTGGTAGGACTTTGTGTCCATCCCCCATCAGCCACAGACATTCCGGGCGTCCCTGGGGCCCTGCCTGCCTGCGCCCCGCCCACTCACCGGGAGCAGCATGGCCCAGGCTGCTCCGGACCACCCGGGGCGTGCACAGCCAACCCCACCTAGCTGTGCACCTGGGGAAAGGGCGACAAGACCCATAGAAATCGGCGCCCAGCCCCCGCCGGCCACGGATGTTCAGGGCGTCACTGGGGTCCTCCCAGC
>RJWT010006042.1:0-29850 GCA_004365215.1 Cuniculus paca | reverse complement strand
GCCGCAGCCCCTGGGCCGACAGCCGGGCCCCAGCGTCCGTGCCAGGACGGCCCTGCTGCGCCCCATGTGGACGAGGAGCAGGTTCCGGGAGGCCGCTTCGCAGTGCAGGAGCTGCGCAGCGTCAGACTCCACTCGGCTCCGGGCCTGGGTCTAAATTGTCCCTCCTGTCGCAGGAGAGGACGTTGATCTATGTCACAGGCCTTTCCTGAGCCCCCGCCGGACCCCAGGCTTTGCCCGGCGGCCTGGGGACGAAGACTGCGGAAGAGCGTGTGGGTTTCTCAGCCTGCTCGGCCGCCTTGGCGTGCGCCTGGGGGCCCTGGGGTCTCCAGGCTTGTCCCAAAGCTGGGACAGAGGTGGACAGCTGGCTCCCAGGATTCCGAACTTCAGTGCCCAGACCTTCCGTGTTTGCAGCTCAAACCTCTCGGCCTGACTCTGTGGCCACTTCCGGGGGCTGGGTCCGAAGACCTCTGCTAGAAAGTAGGCCCTGAGCTGTCCGGAGTGGGTGCGTGGGCGCTGGAGCCAGGGCGGCACAGGGCCAGTGCCAGGACCGCTGCCTCCCCTTCGGTAACATCTCCCTTCACCACGCAGTAGGGGCATCAGAAACGTGAAGCGGGTTCTCTGGACCTGGAGTGGCGCTGCGGGAAGCGTTTACATGATTCTAACAGGTGACTCCGTCATAAGACGTTTGCTGCTGACATAGGAACGCTTCTCTCCTTGAGGTTTTTTATTTTATTTTATTTTTTTGTGGCACTGGGGATTGAACTCATGACCTCACACTTGCCAGGCAGGCACTTAGGCCAGTGAGCTAAATCCCCAGCCCTTTCCTTGAGGTTTTAAAAAATTTAAGTAAAACGAATTTCGAGACAGGGTCTCGATGTGTCATTCAGGCTGTTTTTGAACTCACTTATGGAGCCCAGGCTGGCCTCAAACTCACAGTGATCCTCCAACCTCAGTTTCCTGAATGCTAGGGTTGTGGGCATGTACCACCACACCTAATTTTTTAAAAATATTGATTCACAGTTCTTTTTACTTGAAAACTTATTTTAGCTTTGCCATAACTAATAGAGTTCCCCCAAAATGGGCTTGATGCTCAAGTCATTTTTTGTCTTAATATAAGTTAAATATTTATATTATGTCTTACTATGTGTTATAGTCAGGGGTCGCAGGGAGAAAGATTACAATCAGGACACAGAGTTTATAATATTATCTATGATGCTTACCCAGTGATAAACACAAGAAAGTGCAGGCAATGTGTCCACAACACCAAAGTCTGTACTGGAAAGGCCCATAGGCCAGCAGTGGAAGCTAGAAAGTCTATGCCAGCAGGATGAAGGATCTGTGCTAGTAGGTTGAGGGTTCTACAGTGGAGCCAAGAAGCAACGCTCAGATAAGAACCAGGGCTCCCCGAAAGTTACCCACAGCCATCCTCAGCGACGAGGTCCTGCGCTCCTCCGACGATGAGAACAGTCAAGTACATGCCAGGAAGCCAGCGTGACAACTCCTGGAGTTTGAACAGCAGCCATCTTCCCCTCCGGAGCCAGGAAGCAACGCTCAACATAAAGACCAGAGCTCCCCAAAGTGAACCGCAGCCACTCTCAGCGACGAGGTCCCGAGCTCCTCCAATGACAATGGCCAAAGTCATACTGGGGAGCCAGTCTGACAAGCTCCTCCAGGAGAACCAACGGCTCCAAACAGTAGCACCCAGGAGAACCCACAACGCCACTGCTCTTGCTCTCCATGTCTCTTTTTATGCTGGCAACCTTCCTCAGGTGGATTGTCTAAATGCAGCACCATGCCGATTTAATTCAGCTGGTGCCAAGTTGACCACCAGTTCTTAATCCATAACACTATGGGTTAAATACTTAATGTGTATTTTTGGATAGCAGGTTTATGCACGTACCACACAATTCACTCATTTGAAATGTATGGTTCATTAGTTTTTAGCATATTCCCAAAGTAATGCAGTTATCACCACAGTCAATTTAGAACACTTTTATCACTTCAAAAGGAAACCCTGTGTCCTTAGCAGACCCCTGCGGGACTAGCTCTAATCTCTAATCCACTGTCCATCTTTATAGACTTGTTTATTATAGACACTTTATATAGATGAAATCATACAGAATCTTACTTTCTTTTTTTTTTTTTCCCCCAGTTAGGGTCTCGCTGTGTCGCTCAGGCTGGCCTTATACTCACGGCGATCCTCCTGCCTCAGCTTCCTGAGTGCTGGGATTACAGGCGTGAGCCATCATGCCTTGACCTGGGACTTGTGTTTCAAGAGATTGGGCCATTTTATCTGTTTTCAATTCTGTGGGCATAATGTCCATTTTGTTCCATTTTTATTCTTTTAATGACACGCTATCCATAGTGAGGCCCCTTCTCTCATTTCTCATATTAGTGATTTGTGTCCTTTCTTAATGTGACTATAGATAGACTTAGTGATTTTCTTAAAGAACGAGCTTTTATTTTTTTCATTGATTTTTCTGTAACAGATTAGTTTCCTATTTTCAATTACATTGATTTCTGCTCTAACATCCTCCTTCCTCCCCACCTTCCTTCTTTCTTCTCCTGTGGATTTGATTTGCTTTTCTATTTTAAATTTTCTAAGGTGAGAAGCTTAGATTATTTATCTCAGATCTTTCATCTTTTCTTATAAAAGCGCTTAGTACTTTAAATGACCCTGTAAGCCCTGCTTTTACTGCATCCCACAAATATTGGTAAGTTGTATTTCCATTTTTATTTAAGTCAAACCTATTTAAAATTTTCTCCTGAGATTTCTTCCTTGGCTCAGGTGTTATTTGGAAGCGTGTTATTTAGTCTCTTGTGTATTTTGGGATTTTCCAGCTGTCCTTCTATTACTGATCTCTAGTTTGGTTCTGTTGTGATCCGAGAGCAGCCTCGTAAGATTGCTGTTCTGTCACCCTCACTGGGGTGTGCATCAGGGCCTGAAATGTGTCTCTCTTGAACTCTGTGTGAATTTGACAAGAAAGCATGCTGTGCGAGGCCCGGATACAGTCGTCTGTGGATGGCAGTTATATGCAGTTATGTCCAGGTGATGGATGGTCTTGTTGGGTTTAGCTGTGTCCTTACAGATTTTCAGCCTGCTGAATCTCTTCATTTCTGATAGAAAAGTATTAAAGTCCCCAAATACAATAACAGATTACCCATTTCTCTTGCGGTTCTGTCAGTTTTTTGGCCTCGTGTGTTTTGCTATTTTCTTGTTAGATGCATAAAAGCTTAATGTTATATATTCCTAGAGAACTGACCCCTTCATCATGATGTAATGCCTCTTTTACAATTTTTAACTTGTTCACACAGTGGTAGCATGCAGTGGTCTCGGGGGGTGGTGCCATGTACACACCACGGCTCCTTTCTTCTTGTTAATCACCTCCCCCACCCCCTCCTCCTCCAGTTCTCCTGTCCCATTTTTCATTGCTGTGAATATTATTTGTCTTAGCTCGCGTTGCAGCCTATAGTGTTTACATACACTGGGGTTATTAGGTTCCTGCACAGGGCTCATCTTTATTCTTCTTATCTCCCCTTCCCCTCCCCTTCCCCCTTGCCCTCTTTCCCTTGGACCACACAAGAGATCCCTCCCCCGTCCCTTTCTATCCATCTTTTATCATTTTCTTTGTTTCTACTTTGCCTCACTCAAATAAGCGACCCTATACTCTGTTTAAGCTTGTGAGTCTGGTGTATTTCACTCGGCATTACATTTTCCACATGTATCCATTTTTCCTACAAATGTCTCAAATCTGCCATTCTTTATAGCCGAGTAGTATTCCCTGATATACAATACCGCATTTTCTTTATCCAGTCGTCTGTTGATGGGTGTGTGGGCTGCTTCGGAGTTAGCTATGTAACACCCTTCTCAACTCCTGATGACTTTTCTTGCCCTGAAGTCGGTTTTGCCTTAAATTAAAATAGCTACTTCCGCCTCTTTCTCCGTCCACTTACTTTTCCTGCTATTCTTACAATTTTTATTTATTTATTAATCCACATGTGCTGTGCCTGATATTTCCATTCCTTGCCAGGACTTGGTGCCTGACACATGACACATCTCAGCTGCCTTTTTATGCCTTTTCCCTCCCTGCTCCTTCCATCTTGCGTTTATCATAGCTCTCTGGTATACAGTACATAGTTAGACATCATTTTTCATTTATTCTGACAATCTCTGTGTTTTAATTGGTGCATTTAAGCCATTGATACTTCAAAATAATTATTGATATAGTTGGATTAATAGTTACCACATTTGCTACTGCTTTGTGACATTTGTTCTTTGTTTCTGTTTTTTTTTTTCTTTTTTGTTTTCTATTCTCTTTATTTATTTTTTTTTTTTTGTCTTTTTGAGACAAGGTCTTGCTATGCCATTCAGGCTGGCCTTGAGCTCACTTTACAGCCCAGGCTGTTCTTGAACTTGCAACGATCCTCCTGCCTCAGCCTCCTGAGTGCTGGGATTACAGGCTTGTACCACCATACCTGGCTTGATTCCAGAGTATTAAGTGCAAAATCCCAGAAGTAAATGATTCATGAACTTTCAACTTCCCCCTTTCTGACACTGTCCCCTCCATCCCAGTGGGATGTGCACTGTCTCTTTGCCCAGTGTATCTACGGAGTATGCACAACCCTCCTGTTAGTCACTTGGTAGCTGTGTTGGCTATTGGATTAACCAAGTTTTATGATTCTATTTTATTTATTTTTTGAGTCAGCATCTCACCGTGTAGTCCAAGCTGGCCTTGAACTTGGGGCAGTTTTCCTGCTTCAGCCTTCTGAGTGGCAGGATTACAGGTGTGTGCCATCCCATCTGGCCCCTTTTGTAATTTTCACTGGACATTTATATGACTCAATTTTCTCTCCTCTCTTAGCGCATCAATTATATTACTTTTAGAGACTTTCTACTAGTTACCCTAGTTCCTTTTCCTTCTGCCAGAAACACGAGAGAATTTTCCTGGTCTTCACTGCAACAGCTGATGAAACCCTGGAGGTGAAACTCACAGATATTTTGAGGTCCCTGATGCTTGGTCCCCAGTTTTTCTGTCAGACTTGCTCCTGCTGAGTTCATTGTTGTCAGTTGCACCTCTAATTCTTTGGCACAGCTTCCGGTGGGATTTTCCTCCTGCAGATGGTGACCTTGTCCTCTGCACCTCCAGCTCTGGGGCCAAGGTTTGCCCGTGGCCTTCTTTCTCTCACGGGTCTAGGACAGTTTGTCCAGCATCAGGGCGAACTGCAGGGCCAATGGGTCAGGGCCTCACACGCTGGGGTGCTAACCGGTCCTCCTGCACTGCGACGGCACTGTCTCAGCTCAGGCGCTCCATTTTATTTGTCCATCTACCCTGATGGATGTTCGAGTTGCCTCTGCTTTTTGGCTATTTTGAACAATACCATTATGAACTTTCATTTATAAAGTTTTGTTTGGATGTGTTTTTATTTTTCTTGGGCTTTGCCTTGGAGTGTTTTCTAATCTATCTTTCTTTCTTTCTTTCTTTCTTTCTTTCTTTCTTTCTTTCTTTCTTTCTTTCTCTCTCTCTCTCTCTCTCTCTCTCTCTCTCTCTCTCTCTCTTTCTTTCTTTCTTTCTTTCTTTCTTTCTTTCTTTCTTTCTTTTTGACGGTCTCACTCTGTAGTTCAGGCTGACCTCGAACTCTCTTTGTAGCCCAGGTTGGTCTGGAACTTGCAGTGGTCCTCCTGCCTCAGCCTCCCGAGTGCTGGGATTACAGGCATGCCCCACCATGCCTGGCTTTGTTTTCTAATTTCTTAAGAAGCCAAGTTCAGATGTTGACTTGCAATCTTCTTTTTTAATATAAACATTTTCACGTTACATGTTTTCCTCCAAGGACTGCTTTGTCTGCATCCTGCAAATATTGATAGGGTGTTTTAATTTTAATTTAGTTTTTTCCCCCCTAGTTTTATTTCAACTTCTTCTTTGACTTGTGGATTTGTCTCACACATTGTGTCAGGTTTTTTTTTGGCTGACATATAGGTTTAGAAGTGTGCTGTTTAATTTTCTAATATGCAGAGATTTTTGCAGGTACCTTTTTATTATCAATCCTTCATTCTGTTGAGATCCTAAACATACCTTTTCTGGTTTTAGTTTTAGGATTTGAGGTTGGTTTTACTGTCTGGAACATGGCTTGTGTGGCTGAGCAGTTCATGCTCTCTTGGAAAGAAGCAGGACACTGCTTCTGGGCCACTGTCCCCTAAGTGACCATGTGTCCAGGCTGGTGGCCGGCGGTGTCTGCTCCTCTGTGTCTCGTTGGGTTTACCTGTGTGTGTTCTTGTGGTTACTCAGGGAGAAGTGTGGACAGCTCCGACTTGTAATTGTGGGTGTGCATTTCTTTTTCAGTTCTATCACTTCTTGCTCGGTACACTTAGCAGCTGCCCCTGCAGGTCCATCCGGGTCCTGGTCTGAGGTTAAAGCTGATAGAGAAAATAAGAAGATGAAAAGGAAGGAAAAGGAAACAAGTACTCACGTCCACATGGATCACTTGTCCAGGCTTTCGTGCATCTCCCCGCTGGAGCTCTGTTGGCTCGGAGTCCTGGGAGGCTGTGTCTTGTGTTTTGTCCAGTTTCCATGGGAGTCGGTAGAGAGCTTGCTGGAGTGGGCTCATTCCTGCTCAGCCCCAAGCTGGTCGGAACATACTCTCCTCCACCCGGGAGCGTCCTCCCAAGCCCTCTGTGGCTCCTGGGGTGCCCCCTCCCTGGCCCGTTGCTGCCTGGGGACTTGCTGTCCCCCACAGGGACGGGAGGGCGACGGTGTTTTCTGGCTTGGCGGGTGGCTTAGCAAGTCTTGAATGAATGATGGCACTGACCCCAGGAGCCCGCACGGGAGCTCAGTGAAGACGGCAGAGCAGGGTGCAGGTCTGTGCTCCACCCAGCGGTGCGGCCGTGCTCACTGGGCACCTTTCCTGGCAGCCACAGCCTTTGTCACACTGCAGAGAGACTTTGTGGTGCTCCTTAGCAGGTCCCACATGCAGGCCGGGAGGAGCCAGACAGTGCCTGCTGTCGTTAGCCGCGCCAGGCATCCTTGCATTATGCCACATTCAGAATGGAAATGGGGGGTGGAGGGCTTTCCTCACCCTCCTTCCCTGAGCTCTGACATCAAGCAGATTTCTGCGCTTTCAATTACAGCTTTGGCTCAATATTTTTATAAAAAGGCCTGGTTTTCTGCTTCACCTCATTCATTTACGCCTTGAACATTTGCCAAGCACCTGCATGTGGGGACATTGCTCTGGGTTGGAGGTCTCCAAGAGGCCACAGGAGGTGCCTTCTGCTGGGGAGTGGCTCAGGCTGTGCACTGCGTGTGGAATCTGGGGGTGATTGGGGCTGGAATCCACCCCCTGCCCTGGTGTGGGGTGCTCCCGCCTCGTGGGGTACTCTCTCGGCTGGCAGCGGCCAGGTGCCTTCTCCTGCCTGTGCATGGTACGAGGGGCCAAAAACTGATGAGAAGGCTGTGGTGGGGTCCCCTTGGGACTTGGGGTACAAAGAAGGTACAGAGGTAGAACCACAAAAGGGCATCGGAGACCCCAGTGCCCCCCACAACTTCAGAATGCAAGTGGGGTCATTCTGACTGTGAAAACAGTGAATGCTTTTTCAGCTGCTTGGACAGCAGAAGGCTATAAAGAGGAAATAACCTACTAAACTTCAGCCCAGCCCCGGCCACCGTGAACAGTTGGAATCCTTCATTCCAGCTTTTTAATACATATATATTTACATTTTTATATAATTTCCCCCCAGCTTAATATGATATCATTAGCATTTCCCATATTGTTAGAAAGGTTTTGGATGCTATAATTTTTAATAATTACCCAATATGCCACAATGTATTTAACCCGTCCTTTATTGCTGGCTATTTATAATATTTCTAGTGCAGGCTTTATTACAGCATCAAGGCAAACATCTAATTTCCGAGACATGGAATTGATCAAAGGGCTCGTGTGGGCTTGAGGTTCTGGGTACCACTGCCCGCTGGCTCCCGGGAGGGCTGCGCGGTCCCTGGGGGCCTCTGTGCGCAGCCGGGGGAGGCGCGTAGAGGGGGCCGGGCCGCAGCTCCAGGGCACAGGCAGTGGGAGGCGGTCCCCATGCAGGCCCTGTCCCTCGCGGAGGATCCCGGGGCTTCTGGGCTCTGGGTGGGCCCCGCACGCGCACACTTCTCTGCACGCGCCGGCTCCTGCCGGCTCCCGCGAGCGCTCTTGGCTGTGAAGCGCTGGTGGCCGTGGTGGGGCCGCGGCTGACTCTCTGTCCTCCCGGCCCCCAGTTCAGTGGCCCGAGAGGCAGGCCGGCCTGACTGCCCCCCTTCCCTGGCTTCAGGGATGCACACGGGGCGGGTGGCGTCTCAGAGGCAGCCCGGGCACTGGGCGTCCCTGCGGCTCAGCCCGGGAGCACCATCAAGGGACCTCTGTTTGGTCATCAGGGAAACAGACCCCCGACCCCCTTAGAGCCCCATAGAGCTGGGGGATGGGAAGGGCCTCGCGTTTCAGGGCGATGGGTACCGAGCCTGCCCCTTGCATCTCTCTTGCTCGAGTGTCTCCCCGATTTCCCTCTTTAGCTTCGGGGGTGCTGGGGAGGGGCTGGCACGGTGCCGAGGTTCCTCAGAGCCTGGCTGCTGGGGTGGGAAGGGGGGTGGGGTGGGGGCGGGGCCCGCATTGTTCGAACCCGGTTTTAATGCGCAGCTCCGTTGTAAAGTGAGGAAAACCAATTTTTCACTTGAGCGGATCAGCAACACAGATACATGTGTAATTGTCTATTTCTGCCTTTCTTGCTTCCCTTGCGTTCTGTATCTGTCATTTAAGATTTCACAGTCGCCAACGTGACAGTTTCTCTGTGGGCTTGTTCGGCACGCCAGACTCAGCCAGCCTAACTGAGCCCCTACTCTGCACCTGCCGCCGCCGGGCGGCCTGGCCTGGGGTGCAGCACAGGGGCCCGGGGCCCACCTCGAGCTGCAGACTCCTGAGATGTGGCCGTGTTGCCAGCTGGCCGCGGGGCCCCGGCGGGACACTGCACTCTCTGTACCGCAGTGGCCTCCTCTGCAGTGGCCCTGGCATGTCGACTTCCCGAGGCGGCCGTCAGGACCCAGAGGTCACAGGCAGCACACTGTGGGTGCCCCCTAAGTGCGCTCGCCCTCTGGAGCTTCTCGCCATGGCCTCGCAGTGGAGGCTGCCTGCCGCAAGCTGTCGGTGGCTGGCAGCCGGGAGCCAGGGCCAGGTGGGCACGCGCCTTCTCCCCGCCACTCCCAGGGCTGCACCCCTGACCGCCAGGTCCAGCACCCGAGCTCCCAGCAGAAGATGTTCTGACCCAGTGTGGCGACACGGGCATGGTGGACTGATCAGAAGCCCGGAGAGACATGCTCCCGTGTCTTTGATTAATTTTTAAAAGGGAAAAATGAATTAATTATTGCCAGAGAAGTGTGGGTGCTTGGAATGCAGGGAAGGAACCGAACGTGGAACTTAGCAGCATGGGGGGAGCACAGCCTGGGTGCCCCAGGAGCAGCGGGAGGGTCTGTGCACCCCCCAGCGGACACCGGCCAGTACCTGCTTTTCCCACAACCGGCCAGGGAATGACTCCGGGGGGCCCCTCTGGCCAGGCATGACACTGGCGCCTTCTCTCTGTGTCTCCTCCAGCTCCACAGCCGCACCACCTTCCCTGCAGAAAGCTCCCGGGCTGTGTGTGGGTCTCACCCAGCGGGCTGTCCTGGGGACCCTCTGCTGCTGCTGGGACCCGTGACCTGAAGGGAGGTGACCTGAAGGGAGGTGTGCAGGCAGTGCACGGGGAGATTGACCCCTCCCTGGGCGTGGCACTGCCCCTCCAGGGAGAGCTGGTCCAGTTCTCATCGGGAAGTGCTGCCCTGTGAGCCAGCCGGAGTGCAGTCAGCCCCAGCTCGAGCGGGAGGTGCAGCCCTGGGCTCCATGCTGGAGACTGTCTGCTCCCTCCTGGGGTGGTGGTGCTGAGGGGCTGAACGGCTCCTCTCTGTGGCTGATTCCAGTCCCACACATGTCTGGAGCTGTCACTTGGGCTTCCCTCGGCAGGGGCTCAGAGACCTCCCGTCCGACCTCACCGTCAAGGGGGCTGCAGTGTGGACAGCATGAGTGCAGCGTGTGGGAGGGCTGCCCTCGAGGCGAGCCTGCAATCCTGGGTGGCATAATTGGGAGGCCTGGTTTGTAGAGTGCTTTAAGGGCTGCACGAGGGTCTTCGGGCAGTGAGTCAAGCACGAGGAATGTAAGGGACACACTGATTGGCACAGCAGGGCATGACACAGGGAGTGCGTGGATGGGGACCATGGAGGGCCCATTTAGGGGACGAGAGCCAGAAGCAAGGTCAGCCTGGCCAGGCCTCACCCCGGTCACTTTTAGGTCATGACCCAGAGCTGAGCTCCCCAAAGGAGGCACTGGGGACAAGGGAGACCTCCCAGGAGACCCCCGGCCCCTGGTGCTGTCGCCTTTGAGCTGGTCCGCCAGGAGCCCAGCAGGCTCGTCCATCACTCCTGACTGTCAGAGGGGAAGGTGTCCTCCCCAGCATATGGTTATTAATCCGCACCATCTTTAAGCCTCATTAAGGAGTGTTAAATGCTAATGAATTTAGAGAGGGGTGTCTTGGGGCCTCTGTTTCCTTGGAAACGTTTGAGAGCAGGTGCCTTCTAATGAGCAGTACCTATTTTAAAAGTGAGCCGCCAGGGCCGCTTTGATAGGCTGGATCCCAGATGCTGATGGGCAAGTGTGAACAAAGCCGGTGGAGGCCAGTGAGACGCTTTGTGCTCTCTGAAATATCATGTCTCTAGTGGTTTCTATAGAAACCGCTGGCACCTAGGTAGGAGAATCGCTGAGCACCGGGGTTTCATTTATACAACACGGCGTTGGCCCCGGCCTCAGCCGCCTCGGCCCCGGCCTCTGAAGAGGGTTCTGGGCCGAACAGGACAGATAAATGTGCCACAGCTGTAGTGCCGCTTTCGTTATGTCCACTCTGTTCCTCTTGCTTGATTTCAGCAGGTCCCCGCTCTGCCTGGTATTTCAGGCCCAGCTGATAGGAGAAAGAACGGACGTTTGTGGAGCTAATTCCTCCCTGCAGAGCACTTTATGGAAACTTTTTGTTATTGAAAAATTTAAATATATACCCAAGTAGAGAGGGAGTTTAATGAACTTCTGTTCAACCAGCATTCTGTTTTGACTGTTAGAAACCGACGGCCAACTTTGTTTTACCTATGACCCACCCCTCTCCTGACAACTGCCAATGCCCCACCACTGGGTTATTTCGAGGCAAAGCCCAGATAGCCTATCATTTCATTTGTCCATACTTTTGTTTCTTTACAACATAAAGATTTGGGAAGGATTATAATGCCATTATTCCTTCTAACAGTGTAGCAGCAATTCCTTAATGCTATCAACATCCAATCTGCGTTCAGATTTCCCTGGTTGCCTCATAATTTGCTTTAAACAGTTGCCATGTTCACAATCCAAACATTTGGCTGATAAGCCTCTTAAGTCTTGTTTAATCTAGGTAGGTTTCTCTCCTACTTTGTTTTCTTTGGAACTTATTCATTGGGCAATAAACCAGTTGCTCGTCCTTTATGTTCCTGATTGCATCCCTTTGGTGTCATTTAGCCTGTATGTCTCCTCCATGGCTTCATCCCGAGCAGCTCCCAACACTGCAGCTGCCCATGAGCTGCCTGAGGCTTGTGTCGTGTTCCTGTGTCAGTTTTTGATGCTCATCAGAATTGTTACATGTATCCTGGGTCCCATGATGCATCCACTCAATTTCCAAGGGCCCAGTTACCCACTGTCAGTTGCAATTCCAGAGTATTTTTTTTTTTTTGAGACAGGGTCTCACTATGCAGTTCAGGCTGGCCCTGAATTCACATTGTAGCCCAGGCTGGCCTCAAACTTGCAGCGATCCTCATGCCTCAGCCTCCTGAGAGCTGGGATTACAGGTGTGCACCACCATGCCCAGCTTGGTTCCAGAGTATTAAGTGCAAAATCCCAGAAGTAAATGATTCATGAGCTTTCAACTGCCCCCTTTCTGACACTGTCCCCTCCATCCCAGTGAGATATGCACTATCCCTTTGCACAGTGTATCCACAGTGTATGCACAACCCTCCTGTTAGTCACTTGGTAGCTGTCTTGGCTGTTAGATTAACTTTTTTGTTATCACAGTGCTTGTTTTTTTTGGGACAATTATTTTACTTTATGGCTTCAGATGTAAGAATAATGATGCTGACAGTTCAGGTATGCCAAAGAGAAGCTGTAAAGTTCTTCCTTTATGTGAAAAGGTAAAAGTTCTTAATAAGGAAAGGAAGAAAAAAATCATGTGCCACGGTTACAACACTCATGGTGCAGTGAAATATTTTAAGAGAGAAACATAGTCACTTTGTGTTACAGCATATTGTTAAAATAGCCTCTTTTACTGTTAGTTGTTGTTGCTCGGTTAATGAGTGACGCCGTGGCATAGGTGTGTGCTGTGGTATGGGTGGGTGTGGTTTGTCCCCCAAGGGTGCATGCACTGTAAATGTGGTTCTTGGTGTGTTGAGAGGTGGGGCACTGCCCTTGGAAGGGATTTATGCTGGGTTTGAGAGTGAACTGTTGTGAAAGAGTGAGCACGGCCCCCAATTACTCACTGGCTTCCTGTCTTACCAGGTGACTGCGCTGGTACCCACTCCTGCCATGATGCCATCCCCATGGTAAAATTCAGCCAAAGGGGCTTCCATCATTGCTGAGCATATGTTGGTGTCAATACGCTTGGACCTCCAAACTGTGAGCCAAGTAAACTTCTTTTCTTTATCCATCACCTAGCCTCAGACATTCTGTTATAGCAATAGAAAACAGACTAATACAGTGTACGTGAATAGAAACAGCCAGTATATCGAGGGCTCAGTCCTGTTCTCTGTGCCAGGCAGCCCTGGCAATGTTGGAACGCATTCTCTGGATAATGGAGCCCACTGTCCTAACACTCCTTGTTGCCACCAAGGCAATCCGCTGTATCGATAGTTCGATTTCTTTGCCCATTTACCTCTGATGGATATTTGGGGTCGTCTCCAGTTTAGGGCTACTATGAATAAGGCTCCTGTGAACATTCGTGAACAAGTCTTTGTTTGTTTCATTTCATTTCTTTGGATAAGTGGGAGAATTGCTAAGTAGTGTGCTGGGTATATGTTTAAATTTGTAATAAGTTGCTGAGTGATTTCCCGAGTGGGTGAATCATTTCTCCTTCTCAGAAAGAGGGAGGCAGGGCTACAGTTGCTTCGTGTTCCAGTGAGTGCTGGGCATTGCCAGTCTGTTTCATTCCGACTCTTCTGGCAGGCACGTGGTGGTGTCCGTTTGTGGTTTCCTACCTTTCCCTGCTGACTGATGTTGGTGAGCTATCAACCATTCGAACATTTTCCTTTGTGAAGCATCTCTGTAAATCCATTGCCTATTCAAATGTGCTGTAATTATTACAGAATTCTAGCTTTTTGTGTTCTAAGAAATCTTAATCCAGAGGCAGAAAAGATTTTCTCCTGTTTTCTTCTAGATGTTTCATAGCTTTTGCTTATACCGTTAGGTTTATGGTTCAGCTTAATTTAATTTTTCTATACAGTGTAAGGTGAGGCTGATTTTTTTGTAAGTGGACTTTCCAGTTGTTTTAAGTGTCATTTGCAGAAGACAGTCCAATGATTGTTTTTGGAGCTTTGGTGAAAAATAAAACTTAGCGTGTAAGCGTGCCTCTCCTGCTGGCTCTGCATTCTGTTCTAGTGAGTGATTTATCATTTATACCATGCTCTCTTGGTCACTGTAACTTTATAACTATTTAAAAAACATTTTTTATTAGTAGAGTAGATGTTTTCAATAGCTTTATAATTCTTAAAGCTGAGAAAAGCAAGCCCTTCTTTTGAGATTATTTTGGCTACTTTTAGTTGTTTACTTTCCCACCTAGATTTAACAATGCACTGTCTTCTACTGAGGAAACCAGCCAGCAGTTTAATTAGGATAATTTCCAATCTGTAGGTCAGCATGGGGAGAACAACATTGACAATCTGTCTCTTGTGACCCACAGTCATAGTGTGTCTGTCTGTGCAGGTCTCCTTTAGTTCTCCTCACCAGCATGTTGCAGGTTCCCCGCTTTAGATGTTATGTATATTGTTACATTTGTTACTTAGAATTTAATGTTTCTGGACACTAATGTGAGTGCAATTTTATTTCTGTTTCATTTTCCAATTTTTTGTTGTTAGTATATAGAATATATCATTAACTTTCTTGTACTATGTATCATATGACTTTTATTAAATTTACTTCTGCTTTTTCATAACTTTTTCATAACTGCCTAGGAATTTCAGTTTGTGTAATCATGTTGTCTGTGACTAATAACAGTTTTATAACTTCTTTCTTCTTTTAATTTTTTTGGTGCTGAGGGCTGAACCAAGGGCCTCCTGCTTGCTAGACAAGTGTTCTAACTTGAGCTTCTACCAGCCCCTGTAACTCTTTTCTGATGTGTGTGTGGCTATTTTTTTTTCTTGTTGTATTACAATGGCTAGAGAACCCAGTACAGTGTTTAATAGAGGTGGCGAGAGTGGATATTCTTGTTTTTCTCTTACTAAGAAAACAGCCAGACTTTTACCATTAGTATGATGTTTTTGTAATCCCAGCACTTGGGAACCTGAAGCAGGAGGATCATTGTGAGTTTGGGACCAGCCTGGGTTACAAAGTGAGCTCAAGGCCAGCCTGAATGGGATAGCAAGACCCTGTCTCAAAAAAAGACAAAAAAAAAAAAGTATGATGTTTTTTCATAGTTGTCCTGAGTCAGGTTAAGATTGTTATATCATACTCTTAGTTTTCTGAACATATTTATAATACTTTCCTGTGTTCTCTTAATCTGTTATGTCATTAAAATATGCTCAACCATGCAAACCTCAGTCATCTCAGTCATGATGTTGATCGTTTTCGCATATGATTTAGTTCAAATGGCTAACAATTAGTTAAGGGTTTTATACCTGTAAGGATGATTCATCTTTATTCCTTGTAGTCTGTGGTTTTGATGAGAATTGACGATTGTCCTCACAAAAGTGAATTGAGAATGTCCTCTACTCATATTTCCGAATTGTGCAGGATTGGCATTATTTCTTCCTAAACATCTGATAAAATACACGAGTGGTGATATCTCGCTGCAAGTTTTCTTTATAGGAAGGCGTTTAATCACAAAAGATTTCCAGGCACATATAGGGCTGGTTGGGGGTTCTATTTCTTTTTCGGTGGTTTTCGTACCCTTTTAAGGGATTTTTTACCTGAGTTATCAGATTTGTTGCGCTGCTGTCGTTCTGGCTGTTTTTTTTGTCTGTTAGTGGCTGTGGGACCCTTCCCCAAGGCGGTCAGGCTGGGTGTCATTGTGGCATCTGTGCCCGAATGTCCTGCCCCACTGTCTCGGGTAGAACAAGGTTGAGAGGGTGAATCATCTCAGTTTTTATCAAAAAAGTCCTCCTCTTGCCTTCATCATCGCCATAGCCTACCCTTTCGCTTTACACTTTTGAAGCTATAATTGACACACAGCGAACCACACGTTTGAAGTGTAACGTTTGATGAGGTAGGTGTATATCTTCCTGAAACCATCACTGCGATCGAGCTGAGTCATGTGTCCGTCACCTGCAGGCTTTTGTGCTTCTCTACGTACTTCTAGAATTTGCATAGTTTGGGGCTTTGTATTAAAGTCCATGACCCAGTTAGTATTGTCATTATATGTTGCGAGCTGGGGGCGGGGCGGAGCTCAGTACTTTTGACTGGCTGTTTGGTACTCTCAAAAGCAGTTGGATAATTATGTGTAGGTCTATTTTTGTGTTTTCTCTTCTGTTCTGTTAGTTTCTTTATCTATATACCATTGTGTTTATTGCTGCAATCTTATAATGAGTCTTGAAATCAGCTAGTGTCTTTCAATTTTGTTCTTTTTTCAAAGTTGTTTAGGGTAATCTAGTCTTTTTGTATTCACATTTCAATTTTGCAATCACTTTGCTGATTTCTAAAACAAAACAAAACAAAAACCTGCTTGAACTTTGAACAATATTGTATCTAGTCTGTAATTTGAGAGAGAATTGCTCTCTTAACAATTTTGAGTCTTCCAATCTACAAGCATAATAAACTTGTCCATTTGTTGAAATCTTTAATTTCTATCAGTAATGTTATGTAGTTTTCACAGTACAAGTCTGTCTCCTTTCTTGGTCAGAGCTATCCCAATGTATTTATACTGTTGATACTGTTGTAAGTAGCATTTTAAAATTTCAACTTCTGATTGTCATTGTTAGTATGTAGAAATGTAAAGAGTGAATATTTGAATATTCATCTTGAGTTCTGGAACTCCACAAAGCTCATTGTTTCTGGTTGCTTCTTTGTAGATCCTGTTGGATTTTCTACAGGCATGATCAGGTTATCTGTGGATCAAGGTGGCTGTAATTTTTTTTTCCAATCTGGATGCCAGTTCTTTTTGTGTCTCTCCCTTTCTTTCTTTTTCTTTTTTCTTTTTCTTTTTTTTTTTCTTTTTTGAGACAGAGTCTTGCTATGTAGTCTGGGCTGACCTTGAATTCACAGTGATCCTCCTGGTTCAGCCTCCCCACTGTTGGGATTACAGGCTCCACCATGCCCAGCTGTTTCTTGTTTTTCTTACCACACTGGCCAAAACCACCTTCTTTCTGACCATAAAGGAGAGGCATTCATTCTCTTTCACAGTGATATGTGATGTTAGCTGTTTTGTAGATGCCCATATCAGTTTGAGAACACTTTTTTTATTCCAAGTTTGCTAAGAGAATTGATTGATTGATTGATTGATCGATTGGAACTGGGAATTGACCCAGGGAATGCTGAGCTACATCCTGAACCTTTTTAATTTACGCAGGCTGGCCTCAAATTTAAGATCTTCCTGCCTCAGCCTCTCAGGTAGCTTGGATTACAGGCATGTGCCACTGAGCCTGGGTTGCTGAGAGCTTTATTTATTTACTTATTTATTACATCTTCAATGAATGTTGGATTTTGTCATATGCTTTGTCTGCTTCTGTTGAAGTGGTCATATGGTTTTTGTTCTTATTCTGTTGATAGGGTAATTTTGTCAATTATTTCAAACGTTAGATTTTCAGATATTGGAACTACCTTGTATTCCTGGGATAAACTCTTGATACTACATTTTTGTAATTTGGGAGTCTATCAGCTAAAATTCTGTTACCAATTTTTGCATCTATGTTCATGTGGGTTATTGATCAGAATTTTCCCTGTAAAATTTTTGTATGGGTTTGGGAGCAAGGACATTCTGGTTTCCTGGAATGGACTGGGATATGCTTCTCGCTCCTCCATTTTCTGGAAGAGTCTGCATGAAAGCGACACTACTTCTTCCTTCAATATTTGCTGGACTTGATTAGTGAAGCCTCCTCAGCCTGAATTTTTTTGTATGTGGGAAGGTTTTAAACTTTACATAAAGTTTATTTAGTAAATGTAGGGCTGTTTCAGCTTTCTGCTTATCTCTGTGTGCCGTTTGGTAGTTTGTCTTTCAAGGAGTTCTTGCAGGGCTTGTGGTAGAAGGCTTGCTTAGCATGGGAGGCCCTGGATTCGGTCCGCATTACTGGGGAGAGGAGTGGGGAAGAGAAATGGGAAGGTAGGAAAGGAAAGGAATGCAAAGGGATTTCTCCATTTCATCAAACTTGACTGGTGTCAAGTTTTTTATAGTGTCATTTTGTCATTTTGGGTATACGTATGATTAGTGATTGTACCTCATTCAATGCATTCCTGATGCTGGTGGATATCTTTCTTTTTTTTTTTCCAAATTCATTTTATCTCAAGGAGAAAAGAAAAAAAAAACTAAAAATTTAAAAACACATCAATCAGGGGGCAACAATAATACATACGTTGCACATTGTCTTCCCCAAATCATTTACCCAGAGCACAAGATGTCTGCATTCAGTTAATTGTCTGAAAAATACCAGCACAAATCTTTCTCTTCAGTGAACTCAGAGAAATCAGTAATATAACTGTCTTAACTTTTTTATATACACACACATATATATGTATATGTACATACACATATACTTATGTTGTTTCTTTCACCTTCTCACACTAGTGCAACAGTACAATGTTTACACATGTGTGTCTGGTTTATTTCACTATTGAGTATGGTCTCAAGGTGCATCCGTTTGCCTATAAAAGTCTCCAGTTTATCCTTTTTTATAGCCGAGTAGTACTCCACTGTGTAAAAACATATCATTTTTATCCATTCCTCAGTCGATGGGCACTTAGGTTGTTTCCAAGATCTGGCTATTATAAATTGTGCTGCTATAAACATGGGTGCACATGTATCACTGTGGTATGATGTTTTACATTCTTTTGGGACAATACCCTGAAGGGGAATAGCTGGGTTGAATGAGACCTCTAGTCCTAGTGTTTTGAGGAATCTCCACACTGATTTCCACAGTGGTTGCACCAGTCTGCATTCCCACCAAGAGTGGAGAAGGGTTCCTTTATCCTCACAGCCCCTCCAGCATTTGTTATTGCTTGATTTCTTGATACTAGCCATTCTTTCTGGGGTGAGGTGGGATCTCAGTGTTGTTTTAATTTTCATCTCTTGAATGTCCAGTGATGTTGAACATTTTTTCACATATTTATTTTCTGTTCTTCTTCTTATTATTCTTATTCTTCTTCTTATTATTTTTGAGTACCAGAGATTGAACTGACAACCTTGTCCTTGCCAGGCAGGTACTTACACCACTGAGCTAAATCCCTGGCTCTTGCTGTTTGTATTTCATCTGAGAAGTGTGTATTGATCTCAGATGCCCATTTTTGGACTGGGTCTTTAAATCTGGGAGGACTGATTTTTTTTGAGTTCCTTCTATGTTCTCGATAGTAATCCTCTGTCTGCGGAACAGCTGGCAAACATTTTCTCGCATGTTGTGGGTTGTATCTTCACTCTGTTGGTGGTTTCTCTTGCTGTGCAAAAACGTTTTAATAAGATAATATCCTAGTTGTTGATTCTTTGTGATAGTTCCTGTGTGATCGGGGTTTTGATCATAAAATCTTTGCCTATACCAATGTCTTCAAGAGCTTTACCTACTCTATCTTGCAGCAGATTTAATGTTTCTGTTTTGATATTAAGATCTTTGATCCATTCCAATTTTGGTGCATGGTGAAAGATATGGATCCAGTTTTAATCTTCGGCATGTGTAGAGCCAGTTTTTGCAGCACCACGTGTTTCTTGTATGCAGCATATTGAAAGAGGCTATCTTTCTTCAAGTGAATGTGTTCGGCACCTTTATCAAAGATAAGGCAGCTTAGTGTGTCTGGAGTTGTTTCTGATGCATTGATCTTTGGGTCTGTTTTTTTTTTTTGCCAGTACCACACTGTTTTCATCACAGTAGCTCTATAGTATAATTTCAAGTCAGGGATTGTGATGCCCCCTGTCTTGTCTTTGTTGCCCAGGATTGCCTTTGCTATTCCAGGTCTCTTGTGGTTCCAGATGAATTTTAGGATTGTTTTCTCTAATTCTGTCAGATACGCTGTTGGAACTTTGATTGAGATTGCATTGAATCTGTGTAACAGTTTTGGAAGTATGGCCATTTTCACTGTATTGGTTCTTCCTACCCAAGAGCACAAGATAGCTTTCCATTTTCTAACATCCTCTTCAATCTCCTTTTCCAGGTTACTGTAGTTTTCCATGTAGAGGTCTTTTACATCCTTTGTCTGATTTATTTCTAGGTATTCCACTTTTTGGATGCTCTTTTTTTGTTGTTTGTTGGTTTGTTTTGCACTGGGAATTGAACTCATGACCTTGGATATGTTGAACTATCCCTGCATCCCTGGGACAAATCCCACTTGATCATGGTGTGCAATCTTCCTGACAATTTGCTGCAGTCTGTTTGACAGTATCTTATTGAGGATTTTTGCATCAATGCTCATTGGAGAGATTGGCCTGTGATTCTCTTTCTTGGTTGGGTCCTTCTCTGGTTTTAGTATCAGGGTGATGCTTGCTTCCAGGAATGAATTTGGGATTATTGCTTCCCTTCCAATTTCATTAAAGAGTTTGAGAAGCAGTGGTGTTAGGCCTTCTCTAAATTTCTTGTGGAATTCAGCAGTGAGTTCATCAGGGCCTGGGCTTTTCTTTGTTGATAGGTTTTTAATCACATCTTTGATTTCATTTATTGATATTGAACTAGTTAGGATTTTTATATCTTCTTTATTCAGCTTTGGTAATTCATATGTATCTAGGTATCTGTCTATTTCTTCTGTATTTTCTATTTTGTTAGAATACAAGTGTTTAAAGTAGGTATATATGATTTTCTGGATTTCTTCAGGGTCTGTTGTGATTTCACCCTTTTCATTCTTAATTGCATGAATTTGAGTCTTTTCTTTCCTTTTTTTGACAAAGTTGGCTAAGGGTTTGTCAATTTTATTTAATCTTTTAATGAACCAACTCTTAGATTCTTTGGTTCTTTGTATTATTATTGTCTCAATTCTCCAGTGTGTTAATTTCTGCTCTGATCTTTATAATTTCCTCTCTTGTATGAGCTTTTGACTTAGCCTGTTGTTTTTTTTCTAGAGGTTTGAGGTTCAACATTAAGTTGTTTATATGCACTTGCTGTTTTCCTGATATGGGTATTTACTGCTATAAATTTCCCTCTTAAGACTGCTTTCATTGTGTCCCACAAATTCCGGTATGTTGTAATGTCATTATCATTCAACTGTAATAACTGTCTAATTTCTTGTTTAATTTCATCTGTTACTCATTGGTTGTTCAGTAGGGTGCTATTTAATTTCCATATGTTTGTGAAGTTCTTGTGGTTTCCTTTGGCATGGATTTCCAATTTCATTCAACTGTGGTCTGATAGTATGCATGGGATAATTTTAATTCCTTTGCATTTACTTAAGCCTGTTTTATGAGCCAGTATATGGTCTATTTTGGAGAATGTCCCATGTGCCGCTGAGAAGAATGTGTATTCTGATGTTGTGGGGTGGAACGCTCTATAGACACCTACTAAGTGCATTTGTTCAAAAGTTTGATTTAGTTCTAATATTTCATTATTGATTTTTTTGTCTAGTCGATCTGTCTTTTTGTGACAGTGGGTATTGAGGTCTCCCAATACAATTGCATTAGGGCTTATTTGATTTTTCAGGTCTGTTAGTAATTGTTTTATATAGTTGAGTGCACTGGTATTTGTTACATATATATTTATGATTGTTATCTCTTCCTCTTGGATTGTTCCCTTTACAAGGATGTAGTGACCGTCTTTATCTCTCTTAATCAGTCTTGGCTTGAAGTTCACTTTGTCTGCAAAGAGAGTAGCTACCCCTGTTTTTTTCTGGGTTCCTGTTGCGTGGGGTATTGTTTTCCATCTTTTGATTTTCAGTCTATGAATTTGTTTTTGAATTAAATGTGTTTCTTGTATGCAGCATATTGTTGGATGTTGCTTCTTGATCCATTCTGCCAGTCTGTGTCTTTTAATTGGTGAATTGAGGCCATTAACATTGATGGTTATAGCCAGGCGTGGTGGCACACTCCTGTAATCCCAGCACTTGGGAGGCTGAGGCAGGAGGATCAGTGTAAGTTTGAGACCAGCCTGGGTTACAAAGTGAGACCCTGTCTCAAAAAGACCTAACAAACAAACACCATTGATGGTTATAACTTAAATGTATTGACTTATCCTCATCATTTTATTTTCCTATTGTTGGCTCTCCCCTTTCTTCCCCCCTCCCTCTAATTGTTTGCCCTGCTCGGTGGATTCCTCCTGTTGGGGTTCATGGAGCTGTAGTCCTTATTATGTCTTTCTCGAATGTCCTTCAGAACATTTTGGAGTGCTGGTTTGATGATCATAAATTTCCTCAGATGTCCTTTGTCATGGAAATATCTTATTTCTCCATCAATTTTGAAAGATAGTTTTGCAGGGTACAACGATCTGGCTCGAAAGCTATTTTCCTTTAGAACTGAATAGTTCACTCCAAGCTCTCCTTGACTTAAGAGTTTGTGCTGAGAAGTCAGCTGTGATTCTGATGGGCTTTCCTTTATAGGTGATTTGTTTCTTTTCTCTAACAGATTTTAGGATTCTATTGTTGTGTTGAATTTCTGGAATCTTGACTATGATATGCCTGGCTGTAGATTTTTTTTGATCACTGCTAATTGGGGTTCTATATTCCTCGTTTATCAGTATGTCAAATTCTTTTTCTGTAGCAGGAAAGTTTTCTGTCATGATGTCTGTGAACATTTTTTACTGTCATTTGTGGCATTTCCTGCTTGTTCATTGACTCCAATTAATCTTAAATTATTCTTCTTTATCTCATCTAGCAGCTGCTGTGTTGATTTCTCATGGCCCCTTGCTATCTTTGAGAAATCTTCCTTTTCCTGATCACTAACTGCAAGCCTGTTTTCAGGCCTATAAGCCTGAGATCCTGTCCTCACATTGGCTTAATTTGCTTTGAATACTTTCAGTGGAGTTTTTATTCTCTGGATATCTGCTTGAATCTGCTTTATAGATTCCATTTCTTTCCTATGCTGCACTTCTGTAGTTTTCTTAAGCTTGTCTATTATTTTGCCTGTGTCTGCTCTAACATCACTAAGCATGGTGTGTATTTGGGTAATCTCTGTAGTTATTTGAGAGATTATTTCTGATTTCATTTTTTCCAGATCCTCATTCAATTACTTTGTTGTTTCTACTTCAGAGACCTGATTGGGGGGGGGGGCTTTTGTTTTGTTCCACCTCATTGCCCCCTGGATTTTCCTTTGGTGAACTGAATGTCTGGAATGGTATTTTGCTTAAGTGTCTTCTCGTTTTATTTTCTCTCTTTTTTTAGTTTAATTTCTGGGGTGATGCTTGTAAGTTGCCTATGGTGGTTGCTTTATTGGTGGTATTTAGGACCCTAAGGTGATGATTAGTTTTCGGAGGGATCTTCCAGGTGTAGCTGGTTTTTAAGCTTGAGTCTGTTGGAAGAGCTTACCTCTTTAGTTTGTTGGAGATGAAAAGTTGTTGCTTGTTTGGCCTAGTCCCTCATTCTTTGGCACTGCATCACAGTATTTTCTGTGACCCTTAGTTAATCTCAGTCATGGAATACCAGAACCAACAGCTGCTAAAAACAATTATGTCAATTTTGGCTATAGTGATACCAGTAGCATCAAACCCAGCCTAGAAAACAACAAACTGAGCTAACCCTTAATTTGCAACTTTTAACTGTGTGAACTAGACTTGTGATTATATAACAAAATGTAAAGCAAACCAGATAATTATATGCAATATATAAGTAATGTTTCAGTTGTGCCCTCAAGAGTTAAAATTTTAAATGGATTAAGGAGAAAATAGAGAAGTGGAAGAAGAGAAAGAGATTAGAAGTAAGGTTGGAAGACAAAGGGGGATCATGCTAACTTGGGGAAAATGGTCCAGAAGACTGAGGGAAAAGAGAGAAGAGATAGAAGGAAGAACAGAACAGAACCACACACAGTGAGGTCAGGAACCACTTTCACATTCATATAAAAACAAGGAGAAAGAAGAAAAATGAAAAGGAAAAAGAAAAACAGTCTACTTCTGGTATTTTCTCTGGTTTCACTAGTAGACAACCTGTGGAGACAGAGCCCCAGATTGTAGCGCTCTATCCCAGCAGGCCAGGAGTGCTTTATGGCAGAGTAGTGGAAAACCTCCACAGGCTGCTCTGAGACAGACTCACCGGGCTCACTGCAGTCCAAGTAATTTCGGGAGCTGCTGGAGGAAGCCGGCAGCAGTTCTGGGTTCCAGGCTTATCCAGCCGGTCTCCAACGTGGCTCCCAGCTAACGGCTGTCTCCCACAGGACGACTAAGTCCTCTACACTCCCCGCCAGCCAGGGCGGTCCTCTCTGTCTGCCGCTCCCCTCCACTGCTGTGTCTCTCTGCAGAGGCCTCCAGGGTTGCCAGCCGTCACCGACCCCATGACTGTGCATCTGCAGGTTCAAACAGCTCCCTGGTGCCGTCTCAGGGACAAGGCACTGCCATCTATCACCTTCTTTCTTGAAGTTTTTCTTTTCACACTTTTTTGGTTTTTTTTTTTTTTTGGTACCAGGGATCGAACTCATGACCTTGCGCTTTCCAGGCAGGCGCTTACACCGCTGAGCTAAACCCCTGACCCTGCACTTCAGATTCTTTTTGGGTCCAGGGGACCCACTTCCTTCTTCCTTGTCTTCCTCGTGGTTCTATATGCTAGCATCTGGATGGTGACTCTCAGAGAGGCTGTTTTCTCTGCCGCTTACCGCTCCACCATCTTCCCGGAAGTGGATGATGTGTCTTATGTATCTGTTCTGTTTGGTTCCCTGACCAGTCCAGCTAAAGTTTTTTTTTTTAATGAATATTATTAATCTTTTCAAAATATCAGTTTTTTGTATCACTATTATTATTATTTCTATTTCTTTTCTGGCATTCCCCCCCTGCCACCCCCATTTTAATTATTTCCTTTCTTCCACTTAAATGTGAAGTTTAGTTTTATGTTGTCTTTCTAGTTTGTTTCAGTGGAAGTTGGGTTTCTTGTCTTGAGACTTTCATTTTTTTGCTAGGTGTTCAGTGCTGTTCATTTTCCTCTTGATATCACAACTGTACTCATGATTGTTGATATTTTGTGTTTTCATTTTCATTCAGGTCTAATTTTATTTTTGATTTATTCTTTAATCCATGAATTATTTAAAAGTGTACTATATACATACAACATACGAAGAAAATTCTCCCCTTGTCTCTGTCCAATACATACTGATATGTGTGTTTGTGATGATTGATTTCATGAGAAAAAATAGATTGCATGCAAGGATGATACTCAAAATCATTATAGTTGAGATAGAATATGTACCCCTGAAAGCTGCATGTTTGCAGTGGGTGGGTGTGGTTGGAGCTGGATCACTTTTTTTTCTTCAAATGTGCATAATGGGCATCCCTTTATTTATTACTGGTCAGTACAAAAATCAATTACAACCCCAGCTTTTTTACAAAAGGGTTTTTAGCTGATGTTCATCAAAAGAGTATGTACTTCAGCTGTGCCGTTAATGAAAGAAAATTCTATATATAAAGTGCATTTGCTTTCAGAGCTTTGTCATATCATCCTTTAGGCCTTCTGCTGGAAAAGTAGAATTAAGTCTGAAATGATGCCTTTTAATTGTATCCTTTAGTGTTATAGATGTAGAATGGTACTGTATCATATCTCTGTGAATGTAAAATATCTCGTACCTACCTTATACACAGTAGTGACCATGCTTTATCAGAGCTGTTTTTTTAATGATGTTACTCTAGAATATTTTCTTTCCAGATGATGATTAAGAAGCTAATAAAAAAAATGGTGCTAGATACCACAGTGGTAACAGAAAAAAAAAAGTGTGCTATATAGATTCCAAGCACTTGAGTACCTTCCAAATATTGTTATTTTTCATTTAATGCCATTGTGGTCACTAGAATATACATTGTATATTTGTTTTTTTTTTTTTTCCTTTTTTCTTTTTGAGACATGGTCTCACTGTGTAGTTCAGGCTAGCCTTGAACTCACTATGTAGCCCAGGCTGGCCTCAAACTCGTGCTCTTCCTGCCTTCGCCTCCTGAGTGCTGGGATTACAGGTGTGCATACACCACCATGCCTGGCTACTTTGTATATTTGAACCCTTTCAAATTCATTGAGACGTGTGCTGTAGGGAGTGGTCTGTATATAAATGTGTTGCATGCGTTGTCTTGGGTGCAGTGGTTTGTAAACATTGATTTTATCCAGTCTGTCAGGCTGGCCGCTAGCGTTACTGAAATCGTCCGGGCCCTTTCTGATCTTTCTGTCTGTCATGTAAGAGCAGCTGTCCTGTGGCTTGAAAGTCTGTGCCCTTCCAAAATCCAAACGTTGGAATTTGAACCACAGGTGATGCAGTAGCCGTGCGAGGTGATTGGGTCGCGAAGGCTGGGGCCCTTCTGCATGAGATTAGCGTGTTTACTGGGGCTGGAGGAAACTGGGAGACACCCTTGTCCTTCCATCTCTTCTGCCACCTGAGGACAGCAAGCAGGTGCAAGCCCTCTGCGGGTGCTGCCTCCTCGATCTTAGCTTTCTCGGACTCCAGAACCGTGAAGGATACATTGCTATTATTGATCGTTCGTCCTGCCTACAGCATTTTGTCAGGGCAGTGGGAGCTAAGACAAGGCTGGTTGAAATTTGTGAGTGTGAGTGGGCCTGTTTCTTCTTCCAGTTCTATTCATTTTCCTGCACTTATTTTTGGAGTTGTTGTTAGCTGCATAAACGCTTTGGGTTAGATCATTCTCACGATGAACTGAATTGACTCTTCCATCATTGAGAAAGGACCCTCTATCTTGTAATGTTCAGTTCTCTGAAATCTACTTGGTCTGTTATTCACATAAGTGTTCCCTGGTTGTTAGGACCATGGTGCGTATCTTTCTACTGTTACCTTTGCAGTGTTTTCATATTTAAAGTAGACTCCTTTTAGGCAGCCTGTAGCTAGCTCTTGCTTTTTAATTCTCATCCTGCTGAATGGCGTCTCCTTTGGACTCTAGGGAATTTATCCTGTTTTAATTTAATGTGGTTATTGATGTGGTTCGTTTTAGATCTGTCATCTTGCTATTGTTTATTATTTGTCCCATCGATTCTTCTCCTTTCTCTCCTAGATTAATTTAGTGTTTCAGTGATTTCATCTTATCTTTTTTGTTATTTCATTATCTGCGGCTTTGCATTGTGGGTTTTTAGTGGTTGTTTACCTTCATGTCATCTTCTGTCTCTTCTATAAGAACCTACAGCAGTCTGCAGATTTTCACTTCCTCCCCTTAGGTCTCTGTGCTATGGTTGGCACACATTCTACTTATACATATGCTACAGTTCCATTAATATACTACTATTATTGCCGGAAACAGCTATTGAAAAACTGTTTTGATAATAAAAAGCATCGTATATTTTCTGGCATAAATACCATTTTATTGCTTTTCATTTGGGTGTGTATAAACTCAGATGTGCTATAATTTTCTTTGTGCTAGAAGGACTTTCTTTAAATATGCCGTGTATTTTTGGTCTGCTGATTATAAATTATCTCAGCTTTTATTTGTCTGAAAGAAAATGTTGTGTTTATCTAAAAGATCTTTCTAGTGAATGGGTGAAGAATTTAGGTTAGGAATTGCTTTTTCTCTTCAGTACTATCAATGAGTTGTTCACTGTCTCTAGTTTGCTTTGTGTGGGGTGAGAAGTTGGCTCTAGTCTTATCTTTGTTCCTTGGTATCTAATTTTCTTATTTTTTAGGGGTTTTGTCATAGATTCCAAGCAGTCTTAATAATGTACCTTGGTGTAGTTTTCTCTATGTGTCTTACACTTTAAGTTTAAAAAAATTGTGGGTTTATTGTTTTAATCAACTTCGAAATTTAAAGAACAATTCCTATTCCTTTGGTTTTGTTTTTCCTCACTCTCCACCTCTCACCACCTTTTTCCTAATGTTTCACTCATGTTAGGTTTTTGGATTTGTTCCATGGCTCAGCGTTGCTCTGTTCCTCCTCGTGTTTACTAATCACTTCTGCAGTTTCTACTCTTCTGTGATTAGCAGATGTTGTTTTCTTTCACTGCTGCATGTTTGGCTTGGGTCTCTTCAAATACCATCCCCACGTGTCATCTCCCACGCGCCCCGGCTTCCCTCTGGCTTCCTGGTCACACTGGGCACCCTTCCAACTGTTCTGTTGAACTTCTGTATTCATTCCGTCACCTAGGTCATTCAGGGGTCTTTTTCTGTTGGTGGATTTTCTTCATTATGGGAGGAATTTTCCTGTTTCTTTCCAGGTCTGGTAATTTTTTTAAAGTTGTGGTGCTGGGGGTACAACCCAGAGCCTTGTACACGTGCAGGTTGAATGTAGCTACTGCTGAGCTACATCCCAGCTCATATGTTTTATTTTGAGGCACAGTCTTGGTAAATTGTCCAGGCTGGCCTTGGACTTGCAGTCCTCCTGCCTCAGTCTCCTAAATAGCTGGGATTTACAGATATGAGTCACCATGCCTGGGTCAGGTCTGATAATTTTTGAGTGGATGCCGAACATTGTGAATTTTACCTGTGGGATGCTCAATACGGTATTTTTGTGGTTCCTTTGCGTATTCTTGAGTTTTGTGGGGTTTTTTTTTTTGGATACAGTTTTATTGCTTGGAGGTTTGTATCACTCTTTGAGGTTTGCTTTTAGGCTTTGTCTGATGGAACAGAAACAACCTCATCGTAGAGCTAAGTTGACCTCTTCGCCCTCAGTTGACTCCTCAGTATCTCCTGTAGTGCGAAGGTCTCCTCCTGATTAATGGGAACGCGAGTGGTTCCTGGCCCTGTGGGAAAGCTTGGAATTGTTTTGCATGTCGCAGTCTGGGGTTCTTTTCTGGCCTTTGCAGTTTCCCCACATGAAGAACATAACATGTTGTGTTACGGATTACAGAGAGAGGAACATTAAGGTCTCCCGATGCGGTCGGGCCTGGTCACTTTCTCTTTTCATTTCTTTCAGTCTTTGCATGGTGCATCTGGAAAGCCTGTTGTTAGTTGTATACATATTTGGGATTGTTATGTCTTCCAGAGAAGTTGACGCTTCTATGTTTTCCTAAAATCCTCTTGCTGTTGGCAGTGTGACCTGTCCTTAAGTCTGCTTTGCCTGATGTTAATGCGCTGTGCTAGCTTTCACTGGATCCGTCTTCACACGGAATGTTTTTCACGCTTTTACTTACACTCCATCTATTTCATTGTATTTAAAGTGAAGCTCTCGTAGAGGAGACCGCGGAATCTTCTTACTTTCATTTATTTATTTTTGAGGCTCGCCGGCCTGTGCCGGCCAGCCTGGCCTTAGACTACTATGCTCAAGCAATCCCGTCTCAGCTTCCCAAACAGCGGGGCTGTAGGCGCACACTGGCTTTGTTGGATCTTTTACCCTGAAAATGTTCAATTCCATCTACCTCAGTGCAATTTGGGGGCAGAGTGGCATCAGCCGCCAATGACTGAAGACAGTTTAAGCTTGCTGCGGTTCTCTTGCCCACAGTGTATATATCTAATTAGGTTCTATTATCAAGTTACTCGTTTTCTATTAATAATGTATATCCAACCACAGACCCTCTATTAAATTAGGGCTGTAAATTCTCTTAAAAGAAATCCTATTTGCGTGTCAACCTACCAAATCCATGCTAGGTTAATTTCGTTTGCTTAAATTTGCTTCACGTTTTAGAGATTGCTTTTTAAGTTAGTTGTGTTGTATAATTGAATTTAATGAAATATGTACATGAATCTAGAAAAAGATTGGCAAAGTACAGTTTATGGGCCCAATCTGGTCTATAATCTGTTTTTATATGGCCTGTGAGCTCAGAGTGGTTTTTATGTTTGCTTGATTTATTTATTTATTTATTTTAGTTATTTTTGAGACCGAGTCTCACTATGTAGTTAAGGCAGACCTTAAACTCAATATGTAGCCCTGGCTGGCCTTGAACTTGCAGCAATCCTCTTGCCTCAGCCTCTTGAGTTCTGGGACTGCAGGCGTGTGCTATCATGCCTGGCTGAGCTTTACATTTTTTTTTTAATTTATTTTGAAGAGAATGAAACCAAATGAAATAAGATAGAATAGAGTCAATCAAAACGAAACATTGAATGTGGTACAGGACTTCAAAATAAAAGGAAATCAATAACGGCTACCATATGCCTCTTGTTATCTTCAAAATAATTGCCCATACCATCAGGCATAATAAAATCAAACAAAACAGAACAGAATAAAATCAATCAAAACAAAACAATGAAAGCAATGTAGGACTTCAAAACAAGATAATAGGAAAACAACAGTGGCCACCATAATGCCTCTTGTTACCGTCAAAGTAGCTTCCCCTACCATCAGACATAATGCAATCAAAACCAGCTCTGATCCCCTCTCCTTTCACCAACAGTAACATGTGTGGCCCACAAAACTTAAA
>RJWT010006041.1:0-29851 GCA_004365215.1 Cuniculus paca | reverse complement strand
TGCCCCCAACGCGCTCGCCCCGCCCCCGCAGCCCCTCGGCCCGCGGGCCGCGCCGGGCGCGTGTGCGCCACTGATAGGGCGCGGCTAGCGTGGACAATGCGAGCGCGCACGGCGGCCGCGGGCCGGCCACGCCCCGCCACGCCCACCGCGTGGGCCCAGTGTCGTCGCGCGCGCTGGGAGGGGCCGCGTGCGCAGCCTGGCCGAGGGCGGTCCCGGGGGCTGCGCCCCGGCCGCCGTGGGCAGCGTGGCCGCGGGGCGGGCGCGCCGAGTCCCGCGCGGGGGGCCCTCGGGATGCTAGTGGAACTAATGCCGCGGTTGCCAGGAAACGCGAGCGCAGCCACACGGCCACTGCCAGTTGTGCAGCGAGGATATCCGGTGGCCGCGGAGGCTGTAATTTAGAATAAAGGCAGCCGACCTCAGCGCCGCGTGGCGGGGTGCGCGCGGCGCGCTCCGTGGACCCCGGCCAGGCGTGACAGGTGGGGCGGCCTCTCCCTCCGGAGGCCCGTGTGCACCGCGTCCCGCAGCCCACTCCGGCGGCAGGGTCCGCCGGCCTCTTCCCAAGCAGCCGAGGCCGGGACGTGAGCTCTGGCTTATTAATAGGCTAATGTAAGTAATTCTTAGAAATGTAGTTTCTACATTCTACACCAAGAAAGTCCGCGACCTGAGATCTCTGAGTTAGCACGCCTTCGCCAGTGTTGTCACAAACGGGGCTTATTCGGGAATCAGTCGGGGGCACCTGGAAGCCCTGGCGCCCGCGAGACGCGGTACGTGAGGGCCCTTTCCAGGGCAGCTTGAATGACACTCAGAATGTATGAGCTCTAAGTGTAAAGAGGAGAGGCGATGGGGCACACCTGTCTGCTCGCATTGACCGCTGCTTGATTGCTGCTGGTGCCTTCCAGTCTAGACGAAGGAAAGGTGGTGGTCACAGGGTGGGACTGATGCCGCAGAAGGACACGATGAGCTATGCCTCCTCTTTTGCTAATATGGAGCCGTGAAGCCAGTCTCGCGCTATCTGGATTGAATTCTAAACAATTTACATCACCTAATTTCTTGGGCAGCTTAACATGTAAGGAGATTACCAAAAACATATTACCATTTAAAAAAATCGCATTGCATTATCCAACGTGGTAATTCCTTTTTTTTTTTTTCATATTCCTTACCAGGATCTTAAGTCTCATCTCAATATGCTTTTTTTTTTTCCTCTTCATTTCATTTTTCCCAGCTGGTACCATGGTGCCTCAGTTCACAAAGTTAATTCTTTCCGTGATTCTGGTCACAAACCAAACTGGACAAGAACCGAATCAAATTTCCCAGTGAGCTCAACATTGAATCAAAAGTCGTGATGTAAAAACTTGCTTTCTAAATTATTTTACCGTCTTATTAATCAAGTCTCGTACAGTGATGAGCATCACAGTATCAGTGAGAATGACTCAAAAGACGGAATAACATTGCCTTGAACTCTCATTAAATTTGCTCTCCTAAGTGAAAGTTTTTGAGGGCAGCCTGATTTTTTTTTTCTCTAGTTGTGGTCTTGCAAACTCACAAAGTCGGTAATACTATTTGACTGTTGTTCACTAAGCCAGAAGCAGGTATCTGCTGTGCCACGGGGCTGGAGAGGGATACAGGATTACACAGCTGTCTTCTTAGATAAATCTGACCTACTTAGCCTTCTCTGGAGGTATTTTTCTTGCTGACTCATGAGCAACAGCAAAGTTATGGCCCATTAAGCAGCTTCCAGGTTTCGGAGTAAACTTGCTCTCCAAAGAAGATGGCTCCTAGGGACCAGGGATCTAGCTCAGCGGCCTAAGCGCCTGCCTGGCAAGTGCAAGGTCATGAGTTCAATCCCCGGTGCCCACCCCGCAAAAAAGAAGAGGGCTCCTGTGTGTCTGTGCTGTATTTCCATTATTCCCTAGGTCAGTGGGCAATGCTACCACAGAACGTCAGAGCTGGATATATTTATTAGCCCAGGTGCCTCATTGTACAGAAGAAACTGAAGCCCAGAAAGGCTGAAAATCTAACACAGTTCTTTTTAGTGACAGTTATGATTTTGAGCACAGTAATTTTTAAATTAGATTCCTATCAGTCAAAGTTTTTGCTTGTTTGTTTTTTAGAAGCTGGGTGTAGCTCAGTGGTAGAGTGCTTGCTTAGCATCCATAAAGTTCAGGATTTGATTTGTCGTTGCAGAAAGCAAAACAGACTCCATAAATAGTTAAATCAGTACTTATTTTAAATATATGAGATGTTAACAATTTTTTTTATCTACCCTTTTTTTTTCTTTTTTGAGCACAGATGACAACCAAGCAAGTTGATGAATGTGAGTTACATCTCAACACAATCATGTAAAATTAACTGTGAAGTGCTCAGCGCTAATCACCTACCTCTAACTCAGGTCACAAGGTACCTGTGAAGATTAAATGAGATAATACAGTATATGGTTCAATAAACACTAGAAACTAAGTGTTTGATAAATGCTAGAAATGGTGCTATATTTATTTACATTGCAGGGGCTCAAACCTTTTGTTTTTTGGTTTTTGGCTTGTTTTTTGTTTGTTTGTTTTTGTCTTTTTGAGACAGGGTCTCTCTATGCCATTCAGGCTGGCCTTGAGCTCACTTTGTAGCCCAGGCTGATCTCAAACTTGCAACAATCCTCCTGCTTCAGTCTCTCGAGTGCTGGGATTACAGGCATGTGCCACCATGCCTGGCCTAAACCTTTTGTTAATATGATAAATGTGCTACTGATGAGTCAAGTACTTGAATAACTTATTCTTCTATCATCTATCATTCAGACATGCTAGAAATCAGAATACTGTAATTAATACATGTAACATCTGTCTGATGATCCATCTATCCATTCATTTGGGGCCTGGCCCCAATGAAAACAGTAAAACCAAGTGTTTCGCTGGGGTACCCCACCATCACTGCTGGGATCCCAGCCTCCTGATTACCTGGAGGAAATGACCCAGAGGCGTAAGCCTCCGGCAGGACAGAACCTGTTGATTGTGTTCCTGTGGCCTTAAGCTGGAGACTGCCTCCTGCACTCAGAGGGACCCTTCATCCCATCTTATCTCATGAAGCCTCCTTAGATACAATAGGTAAGGATTCTGGCCTTCCTCAGGCTACTTCGCTGTGTTAAATTATGTTCTTTTTCTGTTATGGGACTGTGAAGCAATTTGGGGAGGAGCAGCAGTATTCACAGTCACATGTAGTCACCTCTCTCTAGATTTTTAAGTAAAACTATAAATAAGACTGAATTTTACTGTATATGAATTAAAATTAAATCAACTAGGTTAAAATTTTACATTAAGGAATTCACTTTTTTTGGAGAGTTTCACTGTGTAGTCCAGACTGATTATGAACTGACTATGTAATCCAGGTTGTCCTTGAGCTTGCTAGATGTAGTCTAGCCTCAAACTCTTGGTCCTCCTGCCTTGGTCTTCAAAGTGCAAGAAATAACTGTAGACAAAAATAAATTTTTAAAGACAAAAAATAAATTTTAAAGGGAGACTATCATTTGGTTTATATACAACGACAAGGATGTAGTCCTGCTAAGTGTTTAAATATGATTAGGACTGAGAATTGTACCTCAGTGGTAGCATGTTTTCCCAGCATGTATGAGGACCTCAGTTCATAAATATGATTAAATGAACGGTGCATGAATTAAAAAAAGAAGTCATCTTCCCAGCTTCCTTTGCACTGTGGCCTGGCTGTCTTGACAAAATCTGATCAATGAGAGATAAGCAAACTTCTGGATGGACTTCCAGGAAAGCTGTTGTTTTCCTGATGAAAAGGAATGGATTTAGCTAGCACAGACCTTTTGCTCTGTGTCCATAAGGTAGAATATAGATGTGATGTCCAGAGGTTTGGCAGCTGACTTTTCCGATCACTGAGACAAAATACCCAACACCCACAATTTAAAGGAGGTAAGACACTGGATCACAGTTTCAGTGGTCACGCATCTCTATGACAGAAACAGCAAGGACAGAAGGCGTAGTGGCTGATTGATTGTGTCAACTTGAGACATTTAGAAGCTTAACTAAGTTGGCTCAGCAAGTCTACACCCTAGGGTGTAGAGGACCTGCCTTAGGGCGGCTGTCTGCACCCTAGAGAGTAGAAGACCCATCCTAGGGTGGCTTGTCACCTGGAAGGTATAAAAGGGAAATGAGGCAGGATGGACTGGCTTCTGTTCTTCAGAGGAGCTCCAGTCTTCACCTTCAGCTTGAATGTTGTCTCCTGGCTTCTAGAGCAGATTCTTCAGCTTCCGCCTTGGATCCTTTGGCCTTCTGTCACATCGGCCTCCTGATGCAGACTTGCACAGGACACTGCAGTGAGCTCCAGGCCTTGGACTGAACCCTTCAGCCTCCAGTGTGCAGACGCCCTCTGCACGCTCCCTCAGCCAACTCAGTGCCTGACCATTGTGAGCCAATCTTGTAATTTCTTATACATCTGTGTATCTTGTGTTATATCTGTTTATCTAGTAAAACCCTGACTGATACAGAAGGGCATGTGGCCAAGAAGTAGGAGAGAAAAGGGAGGAATCAGGGACAAGAATACATCCTTCTAGGTCATGTCCCCTGTGACCTACCTCCAACCAGGCCTGACCTCCTAATAGCACATTTTACTACTGAACTCATCAGTGAATGAATCCACTCATGAGCATAGTGCCCCCATGAGCCGTTCACCTTCCAAACAAATGAGGCTTTTAGGGCACGTTTTAGATCTAAACCATAACTTTACACCTCTGGCCTCCAAAAGACTCATTTTCATCTATTTATGCAAAATGCATTTAGTCTATCTTTAAGGGTCTCCAAAGTCTTTTTTTTTTTAAACAGGATCTCACTGCATAGTTCAGGATGGCCTTGAGCTCACCATGTAGCACAGCCTGGCCTTGAACTCGCAGTGATCCTCCTGCCTCAGCCTCCTGAGTGCTGGGATTACAGGTGTGCACCACCAGCCCTGGCTCCAAAGTCTTAACAGTTCCAGCACTGCTGGGAAGTCCAAATCCAAAGTCTCTGATATTTAACTCTTAGCTGTGAGGCCCTGTAAAAATCAAAGAGAAAGTTTAACACTTCCAAGATACAACAGCATAGAGTAAACATTTCCATTTCAAAAGGGGAAGAGGGAGATAGAAATGAATGGCACCAGGGAAAACATTAAATCCTGTAGCTCAGTGTCCAGTACCTAGGCCACATTGTACAATGTGAGCTCTGAAGGGTTTGGATGTCCCTGCCCCTCAGGCATTGCTGATTGCAACCTGCATAGCCTCTCTCTTAGTTGGCTCCACAGCTTTCCTCAGTAGATGACACATGCTCCTGGTATCTCCAACTTTCTGATGTCCCTCTGCACTTTTGACCTCACTGTCACTGCCCTCTCAGGGCCACACTGTCCGACCTCCCAGACCTTCCTACAAAATCTGGGTGGGAGCCTTCCTAACCCCACAACTCTAAAAAACCAACTGTGAAGCAAATCCAGGGTAACGAATTCCTTTGATGACCCTTCTCAAGCAGGGGACCCTGGAGTTTTCTTCTCAAAAGAGCTTTATAGTTTTTTTTTGTTTTTTTTTCCCCATAAGCCTGCAAAGAATGGTGCTTTGTTGATTCCTCGGATGCCTCAGGCTTTCTTTCCTATTGTCCTTATGTAAAGTACTTGGCTTCTTTTCAATGCTAATCTTTTTCGCAACCATGTTTTCCTTTGCTCCAACTTTGTATGCTTCCTTTCTGGCAAAACCATAAACTTTTCAAAGTATACAGCTCTGCAAATTTGTTCCTGCTTTTCACTGTAGATCTGGCTAAAGACAGCAGTACCCATGCCACAGCCTGAATGTTGGGCTTCCTTGAAATTTCCTCTGCCAGACTAGCCCACTGCCTTTAATCTCAGTCTCTCCCAAAGTCTCAGGACAAGGGCAAAATGTAGATAATGTTCCATCAGAATGTAATATACATGGCCTCTAATCCAATTGCCAGTGGGGCCCTTATTCTCAACTGAAACTTCCTGAGTTTGGCCTTTACTGTCAGCATTTCTATCAACAATCTGGTCTTCTGAGCTCCAACCAGAATCTCCCATTAAGCTCAGTTCACATTCTTGCATTCTAGGTCTTCTCTAACCAGCATCTCCAAGCCTTTCCAAACTCCTCCCCTGAACAACTTCCAAAGGCTTCTAAATCACATGGCCAGGTACAGGCAGAGCCTACTCCTATTACCAGAATCTCAGTTACTTTACTATTGCTGGGATAAAATACCCAATATCCACAATTTCAAAAATGCCTGAAATCCCAGCACTGAGGATGCTGAGACAGGATATATATATATATCTCTTTCCAAGTCTCACCCCCCCAGTGACCCACCTCCCACCAGACCCCACTTCCTAACTGCACATTTAGCTACTGAACTCATCAATGTATGACTCTACCAATGATGATAACTTTACCCATTATCCCATCACCTTCCAAACACATGAGGCTTTGGGGGACACTTTAGATCTATTTTTTTTTTTTGCAGGACCGGGGATTGAACTCATGACCTTGCGCTTGCCAGGCAGGCGCTTAGACCGCTGAGCTAGATCCCCAGCGACACTTTAGATCTAAATCAATCACAGTACTGATCATACAAGTCTGATGAAGAAAGCTACATGCTGAAGATGGTAGAGTAGAAAAGCAGAGCGTGCCTGGATTACTGGTAGAATTATGGAATTGCAGGCTATCTCTAGACATTGTGTTTTGTAAGCAAAACTCACCCCTTCCTACCATGGTCGTGTTTACTGTTCTTTGCAGTCAAAATAATCGCAAGTTGGAGAAAGTCAACCAAAATAAAAATGAAAGTAAACAATGAGCATTAACAATAAGCAGCCTCAAAGGTATTCATAGAATATTCATATAACAGAAGACAAATAGGAAACTTAGTTTATTTTACAAGAACAAATAAAAACTATCATGCATCATTTTACATCAATTAAATTAGCAGAAGAAATGTAAAATCAAAAGCAAATACTGACTAGATATCAGCAAAGAAATGGTCCTTATCACTTAGCAAACTAGTTTATTCTCCAAAGGATAGTCACCATCACCCAGGCTGTAAATTTAAGTCACTATGGATAACACTCCTGGCAAGTACCACACACAGCTCTAGGAACCAACTGTGATCATTTACCCTTACTCCTTGCTGTGGTTTGCACGTGGCCTCCAAAGTTCATGTGTTTATCACCGATTTTTCATAGGTTAATGGTATTCAGGTTGGGGCCTTTAGAAGGCAGTTAGGGTTACAGGAGGTCATGGGGGCGGACCCTTCTGAGGTGGTTACTGACTTCATAAGAAGAGAGGCCAATCATGTATGTCCTTTACCAAATTACCACAAATCAGGAAGGCCCTCCCCAGTGCTGGCAACTTGATACCAGATTTCCCAAGAACCTGCACTGTTAGAAGTAAGTCTCTCTTTTTTATAAATTACCCATCTATAGTGTTCTGTTATAGCAGCAGAAAACAGACAGTCTTGGTTACTTTTCTTTGTTGCTGAGACAAACACCTGACACCCAAAATTAGGGAAGAAAAGGTTTATTTAGCTTACAGTTTCTGGAGATTTCAGTCCATAATCAGCTGGCTCCAAGGCAGGGTGGCATGGCAGTGGGGCAACACTTCAAGGCAGCAGCCAGAGCAAAAGAAAAGCAAAACCAAAACAAACCTCTTCACCTCCCTTATATTGTACACAGGCCACCCCCGCCCCCAAAACCTTCAGGGTGGGTGTAACACTCACAAAATGTCCTTGCCCTCCTTTGCACAGGATGAGGATATTTACAAAGTAAGAACCCTGGCTCCCTGCTAAGTCTCTCAGTTAAACTTCTAAACTTCTCAAGTTGACACAATGTATTAACCATAAGAGAGACCAACATAGTCCTTAATCTGCTCTGCACTCTGGTCTCTAAAAGAGTCTTGGGGTTTGGTCCTTGACATTCATTGTACTTTCTCTAGATGAACTCATGTGGTCTGTGTGTCCCACATCATTAAACACTGTCTCTAAGCTGATGAGTCCCAAATTAGCATTTTCTCCCCACCCTGAATTTCCACACTCTTCTACCCAACTGCCTACTCCACGTCTCCATTTGGGTGTCTTATCAGCATCTCAAACCCGCTTGACTCACTTGCTTCAAGTGTGTTACAACCTCAGTCTTCTGAAGCCTAAATCTATGGCGTCACCATCTACCTAGTTGCTCAAGCCAAAAGTCAAAACATCTTTAATTTCTCTTTCCTTTTCACCCCTTAAATCTACCAACAACTCCTAAAGTGTTCACCTCCATAATACTTCTGTCTTTTTGTTCTCCTCTGCTACCCTGACCTAAGCTCCTCATTTCCCACATAGACTCCTCTGGTTCCCCACTACCGGTCTCTCTGCTTCCACTCTTTCTCCTTACATCGCAACTGTGCGACAGCTGAAATTGACTTTTGAAAAATGGAATTCAGGTTATGCATAAAACCCTTCAGTGGTTTTTTATAATATTAGAAATATAATTGATATTAACATCCTATTCACACCTTGCAAAGAACCATGAACGCCCCGCCCACCTCTCTGCCCTCATCTAGGGTTTTCGCCTTGATAACCATCCTTCAGCCCAGTGACCTGAAGAGGTCTCTGCCTTGCTGGGCCTTTGCACTTGCTGTTTTCCTTATCTGAAGGGTCTCTCTCTGACTGTGACGTGCTTGGCCCTGTGTGGTTGTCCATGGAGGGAGTGAGGAGGAGACACCAAAATTCAGCTCTCTCATTCAGCAAGCCCTGGCTCAAAGAGGCCTAGAACCAGAGGTGTCTTCTGATTCCACAGAGGCACTGACTGATGGCCAAACCGTGTGCCATTGAGGCTGTGTCCTTTCTAATCAGAGTATTTCTAGGCTGAAGATGTAGCTCTGTGATACCGCACCTGCCTTGCATGCACAAGGCCCTGGCGTGTGCAATCCCCAACACTGCAAAAGAAAACAAAAATATGTGGCTGAAAAAGAAGGGAAAGCTAGTGGTCACTTTGCATGTCTTATAGAAACATCACAAAAGCCCCTGGAACTAATATTGTCCCAATTTTTTTTTCAGCACAGCACTAGGGATTGAACCCAGGACTTTCTCACTGAGCTACATCTCCAAACCTTTTTGAAAATCTGAGACAGGGTCTCACTATGTGACTTAAATTATCTAGGCTAGACTCAAACTTGCATGTCGCATGCCTGTAATTGCAGGAGGCTGAAGCAGGAGGATCACCGAGAGTTTCAGGCCAACCTGAACTACATAGCCAGTTCAGACCTTGTCTCAAAAAGTAAAATAAAATAAAATAAAATAAAATAAAATAAAATAAAATAAAATAAAATAAAAAACAAACTTCTTGTCTCAGCCTCCCAAAGTACTCACTTGATGTCCCTATTTTACATGTGAGAAACTTGACATCGAAGGGGTACATAGCTAATTCAGAACTAAACTTGCCCTCCTGTTCCATTGCACCATCCTGCCTCAGGAGACAAAGAAGCGAGGACAGGTGGAAATTTCCTCCCCTCTGCCTCACTATGTTCCAGTTCTACTTGTTTGAGGATGCTTGTGGGACAACCACAAAACCTATTAGGGCCCAGCTGTAGTCATTAAGAATAAATTAGTCCAAGTGTGGTGATGCCTGCTTGTGATTCCAGTGTCCTGGGAGGCTGAGGCAGGAGGACTGTGAATTCAAGCCCAGCCTGGGCAATTTAGCACTTGAATGAGACCCTGTCTCAAAATTTAAAAACAACAACAACAACAACAAAGAACAACAAAATTTTGAGTGACTGGGGAGTGACTCCTGGAAAGGCCTTGGGTTCAACCACCAGTGGGGGGATAAATTACAATGGCTACATATTGCTGAAAACATACCCCACCATTCGCCCGCCACGAGTTACAGGCAATGTAAAACTCTCATTTTTCTTTGGAGTCTGTGTCCTTTTAGTCCTCCGTGGGCTTCCGTGCATACTAACGCAGATTAGTGGGACAGTTACCTGTGCAAACCTCTGGGGGAGCAGCTGCATGAACTTATGGTTTATGCTCGGTATTGAAATCCTCACTTGCAGATTCAAAATGCAGACCACGAAGCAGTTTTTCTCTTTTTTCTTTTCTTTCCTTTTTAGAAAACACATAGTTTAAAATATTGGCAAGATTTCCAGTTGTGTAAGCGGAGTCAATATCTTGGTAGATGATTTTGGAAAAACTATTTTTGAAAGTTCACATAAACTATAAACAAGCCCTAGCCCTAGTCTAAAAAGCAGAAATGATGCGTACTTTTTCAGCTCTGTCAGATTTGACAACCTGAAATGACTGTATTTAGAACTTAGCTGCTTCTAGAAATAATGCTAGAAATCCTTATGTAGTGTTTATGATGTGCTGAGCTCTGCATGCAAATCATCTCATTCATCCAGCACTCCGGGGGGAGCAGGTACGGTCGTTATCCCTGTTTTGCAATGCAGAAATTGAGACATAGTGTCTTAGTCCCTTCGTGTTGCTATTCCAAAATACTGGCTTATAAACAGCGGAAATTTATTCCTCATAACTCTGGAGGTTGAGAACTCCAAAATCAAGGCAGACCCAGGATCCTGTTTCAGCCCCTTTCCTGTTTCGCAGCTGATCCCTATTCATTGTGTTTTTCTCACAGTAGAAGGGCTAGGAAGCTCTCTGGGATCCCTCAGGACACTAATCCTTTTCCTGAGGGTCCCCCCTCATGACCTAATCACCTCTCAAAGGCCCTAACCCCAGCAGAACACTGTCACTGAAGAGGTTCTGTTTCCCCGGAGGAAGCGGGGTGGGAACTGAGATTCGGACCCCAGCACAGGCAGGAAAGGTGCCATTGCCCAAAGCCATAAACTCCTAAGTACGAAGCTGGTCCGACACGGGCTTAGATATCGCGTGTTTTCTTTCACAGGAGAAACCCAAAGAATAAATAAAGAGCAAAATAAAAAGGCAGATACTAGGAAGCAGGGAGGTAGACCTTTTGCAAAAGGGAGGGGGATCAAAATCTTCAGGGAGAGGAAGGGAGGAAAGGAGTTGAAAACACTAAGATGTGTTACGTTACTGGGGGTATAGTTCAGCGGTGCAGGGCCTGCCTGGCAAGCGCCAGGTCCTGAGTTCGATTTCCGGTACCAAAAACAAAAAAAAAAGTGTTATGTCCATGCACCAACTCCCCATGATGAATGCAATCATTATATACTGCAAATATGTATTCATAGAATTTTTTTTTAAATTTTTAAGTGCAAAGCTAAAATTCAAACCCAGGCAATTCAGCCCCAGAATACATACTTTTGGGCACCAGGGAAATACTCCTTAACACCTGGAGTGAATAGAAAGTTAATGCTGACCACTGTTGTAAGAGGGATGACTACCAATGTATGCAACTCGGTGGTCCTGGAAGTACAGCTCACCGGGAGATGGCTTGCCTAGTATGTGTGAGGCCCTGGGTTCTATCCCCCTGCTGCCACTGGGGAAAAAAAAAGAAAAAGCAAAAGCAATGGGACACACCAAATAAAAGACATAAAGAACCTAACGAGTTATTTTTAAAAGGAGGTCGATACTACACAACCAGTTTCTGGTTATTGACTGTTTCACGGTTTCAGGACAATGTTATACAGTACTCACCCGGCAGTGCAAATGAGAATTTTCTGTCTAGGTGATACATGAACTATGTCCTAGGAGCCAGTACTGTTGTGGGAGCTCCCTAAACCAATACTATACACCAAATTCCAAAGCTAGATAGGATCCTACGGGGTACTTCAGCTTGTATCTGACTTTCTCATCTCGACAACCAAGAGCAATCTAACAATGAACAGTCTAAGTACGGTTTTGGAAAATATGCCTCACAACCTTGAATTAGGCACACCAGCTCTGCGGGACTTGGAAAACAAAGCCGTGAAACGGTGTGACCTCTCAGGTCCTTTCCGTATCTGACCTTGAATAATTCTGTCCCGGTCGATAGCTTGAAAGCAAGAAGCGTGAACTTTCAAAAGTCATCATTTTTTTTTTTTTTTACTGCTTCAAATCCGTCAGGTAAAGCAACTTCACAGCTTTCTGAATCCGCGTGCTTTCAAGTTACAAGCATGTCAAGTTTGGTGCTTAAGTAGTGCAAATAAAAAGGTCAGCGGCAGGGAGCCAGATCTTGTGAAGGGGTGGTAAACGGGGCTGGGGTGGGAGGTGGGGATGTGTTCTTTCTTTAGTCTCCCGGTACTGCCAGCTGGGGCTGCTTGGCAAACCTTACAGTTGGTGGAATCTAGAGTCCCATCTGTGCAGCCTTGGGAAAGTTACTTAACCTCCCTGTGCCGAGTTTCTCGTCTGCAAAGTGGGGGTGACAATGGTCTGTTCCGAGACATAGTATGGCTTTGTTTTTCTGAATGGACCATACTGGTGTTATCATCTCCCACGATAAAGGCAGACCTCGAGGGCTGGGGTGGGCACCGCAGCGGGAGAGCTCAAGTCAGGGCCCAGGAAACCCCCCCACCAGTAGGCTGTGGCCCACACACTTTTAATCCCAGCACTTGGGAGGCGGAGACAAGAAGGTCATGCGTTTGAGCCCAGCCTACGCAGCTTAGCGAATTTGCGAGATCCTGTCTCGAAAAAATAAAAATAAAAACAAAAATAAAAATAAATGAAAAGGGCTACGGATGTAGCTCAGCAGAAAGGCCCTGGATTCAATTCTCTACGGAAAAAAAATGCTTTCACCAAGTCAACTTGAACACCAGGCCATTGTGAAACTGAAGCGCCATCCTGCAAAAATGCTCCCATCGCAGGCCTGCTGGTTGGACATTTTTTTGTGTATTTTATTTGTTTGTTTGTTTGTTTCAGCAGGGCTGGGGATCAAACCCAGAGCCTCGCGCATGTTAGGCCAGAGCTGGGCAGCAGAGCTACACCCCAGTCAGAAATTATACGCGGCTAAATTTCAGGCCCCCAGGCCAATAGAGGGCTTCTCTACTCTTCCTTCAACTGCTACTAACCCTGACCATCGACTGAAAAAGCGACTTCTCAGGTAAGGTTTATTCTCCCGTGATCCCCTCCCTTTTCCAAAACTAACAACAATTAGAACCAACACTTGTTCAGATCTCCGTTAGGGTCCCGTGGTCAGAACTAAGTAGAGCCGGGATTCGAACCCAGGCAGCCCGGCCCCTGAGTGTGTGGTAGTAACCAGGATGTTCCGCTACAGCAGACTGAAGTCAGTGTGCACGCACACGCGTCTGTGTTTGTGTGTAGAGGACCAGCGTGTACTCTTGGTTATTTGACAGGTGGATTACTGAAAAGAGCCCTCACACACCTCCTCTCCGTGCATGCCTCCCTTTGGAGAGAGGGTCTGCTTGCTCACAAAGTCACTTCTGTGTGACTCACAGTCCTTGTGCCCTGGCAGGGGGTGGCAGACACATGCAGAGCAGGAAGCGAACAGAACACACGGGGTGAAACTAGAGGCCAGCTGGGCATGGTGGTGTGGGCCTGTGATCCCAAGACTTGGGAGGCTGAAATGGGAAGATCTCCATGAGTTCGAAGCCAGTCTGGGCTACATAAGTGAGTTCAAGGCTCAAGGCCAGCCGGTACTACACAGCGACACCCTGTCTCAAAAAAAAAAAAAAAAAAACGAAAGAAAAGAAAAGAAGCCAGTCAGCCTCCACAGAAGGGTCAGTAGGGTGATGGTCACACGCAGCAGGGAGCCTCCCAAACGCGGCACAGCCCCGAGGGCCTAAGGAGCAGGCCGCCTGCAGGGTGGGGAGCGGGGCCCTGGCTCCTCGCAGCAGGCCCTGAGACATCTGCGTTCCCAGAGCGCGGAGTGCAGGATGCACGGTGTGGGGGAAAGGGCAGCTCGGGCTGCGGAGCACAGGTTTCCAGGCCCGGAGCCCAGGAAGCAAGATCAGTTAGCAAACCTCAGGGCCTGCAGGAACAGCCGGGCAGTGCTGGCCTGGCCCGTGCAGGGCCCCGGGCTCCAAACTTGCACTTCGGAAAAGAAAACTCCAAACTTCGGCAGCTGTCAGCCGGGGAAGTACTCGTGCAGACCACAGCAGTGGGACAGTATTGCTAACCAGCAGTGGGGGCGTCTCCCCCAGGATGTCCCTCTGGGGCCAGTGCTGCAAGCCTGCCTGAAACACCACCCACTGCACCCTTCAGAAACGATTTCTTTTTAACGCTTTAAATAAGATCTCAATCTTGCCATTTTTCTACGGACGGATCAGCTTCACTTAGAAGTACAAATACAACTACGGTGGCATTTTATTTTGTTTATTGACTTACTTTTGGTGTTGGGGATCACACTCAAGGCCTTGCACAGGCTAAGCATGCACCCCCGAGCTCTATTGCTGAGCTCTGCACCTGGTGAAATTCACAAGAAAAGAGTAAAATTGTGAAACCCTGGGTTGAGAAGGGTTTAGAGAACCCCACCCTTACGGCTCCGTGGAGGGGGTGAGAAGGCAACTCGAATGTGGAACAGGAGCCCTAAACACAGCCGTACCCTGGACCCACCAATATTCTCGGAAATTTATTTAGAGAGAATAATTTTTAAATGAAACATATAGCACAAGATATTTATGGCGATGTTATTTGTAGTATCTCCAACATGGAAGAAACCGAAATACATCCACTAACGTGAAAAAGGCAGCAGATACCCCAACAGCTTCTGCAAGAACCACTGGGTTCAAGAACAAACAGCAAAGGGCTTTAGAACACTGCCGACAGCAAAGCACCGGGAGAGAATGCTGCGTGTCCAGGTGCGGGCAGAGCAGAAGGGGCTTCCAGAGAAGAATGGCGGGAGAGTCTGAGGAGAGACCTCGGGTTTGGCAGAGGGCGGGGGCTGTGAGGGAGGCAGGAGACACAGCTCTGCTCCAAGGACAGCGCCGGACCAGCATGCACGAGGCTCATCTTTTCAAACACTAACCAAACCCCTGAAGACTCCAGAGGGCGTGGTTGCAAGCAATTCATTTATGCAGTTATCTATCCAAAGATTTTAGATTTTCAGTAGCAAAGGGAGAAAATTTTGTATAGTTTGAAAGGACACCAACCGGAAGACTAGAGAGGGCCATCAGGGGAGGGGACGCGAGGTGGGAGGTGGTGACCTCCATGGGGAAGGGGATCAGTGGCTGGACTTCCCTCTGCCCGCAAAGGAGTGGGTCCCCACCAGCTTCTCCGGCAGGAAACTGGGTCAGTGGCCTGAACAGGAAACAGCTGGGACAGACCTTTGATTTGTCAGCGGAAGCTGATGTCATGAAGACAGGACTCTGGAAAAGCATTGCTCTGATATCAAGCTCAAATACCCCTGAGCAGTCTGAAGAATAAGCCCAAGTGGTCCTAGAAGAGAAAGGGACGAAGAGGGGGAAGGATTAGATGGAGTGTGTGGAAGCGGTCCGCCAACTGAGACAGTTCACAAACGCTTGTCCCGGACAGCTACAGGACCACAGAGGCAGCCAGGAAGTTCTGTGTTAGAAATCAACACATGATCTCGCAAATTCTTTTCCTACTTTTGTGTTTGCTTGTTTTCGTGGTACTAGAATGGAACCCAGGGCCTTTGCACTGAACGACACCCCTAGCTCTTTTTATTTTTTATTTTAAGACAGTCTCCCTAAGTCACTAAGTTGTCCCCATTGGTCTTGAACTTGCAATCCTCCTGCCAGGACTACAGGATTACAGGTGTGGCCACCACCCCTGACTTTTTTTTCTTTTGTCAGTACTAGAAATTAAATTTAAGGCCTTCACACTGAGCTACACATGGAGTCCCTTTTTACTTGTTTGATGGATTTTGAGACAAGTTCTCATTAAATTGTTGAACTGGAGCCATTTGCAGAGCGGGGGAAGAACAAGGCCCCACCAGAAAGCAAGCCCCTCCCCCCTCCCAACCAGTGCCATGCTCGAGGTACCGCTGGAGTGGGAACAGCCAGACCCAAGCCTTTCCCTGAGTCAGTGCCGTTCTTGGACTGCAGGGGGCGGGTGCAGAGAACAAGGCCCCACCGAGAAGCAAGCCCCACCTGGGAACCAGTGCCATGCACAGACCATCGCCACAGTGGGGACAGCCAGACCCCAGCCCCTCCCAGCACGGAAGTACCAATTCCCCACCCAGAAGTGACCGGCTGATCCGGAGAAACACAGGCTGTGATGATAGCTATGGAGGTGAAATGCAGTTGGATGCCTGTGGTGCTTTGGTGTTGCACTGACCTTGCAGGTCTAGGGCCAGTGGTCTGATCATCTGTTCAGAGGATAGAGGTAGGCAGTGCGGCATGTAGTGGGGATCTCCTTCTGAGGGTGGTAGCCATTGTTGATTCTCTGTATTGTCTCATTTTGAAGTTCTGTATGATTTCCACTGTTTTGTTGGGTTGGGTTTTATTCTCTTTTGTTTTGTTTGATTATGTTATATCTGATGGCAGGAGCAGCTACTTCAAAGATAGCAAGATATATTATGGTAGCCATTTTGGATTTACTAATGTCTTGTTCTGAAGTCTTTTATTGCATTCATTGTTTTGTTTTTATTGTTTCTATTCTAATCTGTTCTGTTTGATTTTTTACTATGTCTGAAGGTATCTGTGAAAATTGAAGACAACAAAAGGCATTATGGTAACTGTTGCTGATTTCATAATGTTGTGAAGTCCTGTATCACTTACACTGGTTTGTTTTGATTGGTTTTATTCTGTTTTATTTTCCTTGGTTTTATCCTCTTTAAAATAAATAAATAAATAAATAAATAAATAAATAAATAAATATATAGTTAAACTTCCCAGATTGGGATCAGATTTATAATCCTCCTGCCTCAGCCTCCCAGGGTGCTGGGTTTACAGGTGTGCACCACCATGCCCTGTGGCTTTATTTCTTGAGACACGTCCACTGTGCTGCCCAGGCTGGTCTGGATCTCCTGGACTCAGATGATCCTCCTGCCTTGTGCTTCACAGTAGCCCTGGCTACAGGCATATTCCTCCACCCTCGGCAGATTTTTATGAATTTTTGTAGTTCTAAATTTGAACAAGTAATGGTAAAATTATAATTCTTTCCAACCTGAAGGTATGGCTTTATCTTGCCCATTTGACCAGATCTACTCTTCAGTAGAGTTTCGGTGATCTGTAAGCAGTCATAACACCAAATCAAGGGGAGGCAGAGGCGAGGAAGGGAGGGGGGAGAATGATGGCAGGTGGTATGTACCTGTACCAACTGCTCACGTGCAATCATGTAATCATTATGTACTGCAAACACGTGCTAATACAGGTGTAAAAACTAACTTAAAAATACAAAAAGCCAGGGCTGGGGATTTAGCTCAGTGGTGTAAGTGCCTGTCTGGCAAGTGCGAGGACATGAGTTCGATCCCCAGTGCTGAAAAAAAAAAAAAAAGCCCACCAAATCAACCATGGTTAGCTTGATGTCTGTCATCTAAATATTTTTTATTGATTTTTTTTTTTTATTTTTGAGACAGGGTCTCACTATGCAGTTCAGGCTGGCCTTGAGCTCACTATGTAGCCCAGGCTGGTCTCAAACTTGCAACGATCCTCCTGCCTCAGCCTCCCGAGTGCTGGGATTACAGGAGTGCGCCATCACACCCGGCTCTTTGTCTAAATATTTTAAATCATGTGACCATTCATCCATCCATTCATTCATCCCAGAGAAGGGTGAGAACAGTAAGCCATTTTCAAGGTATAGAACACTATAGGCTAAGAAAAGAGAAATTCGAAAGTAGGCCAGCATGATGTAAATTATTCTTTCTGCTGATCTCCCTGTGCAAGTAACTTATATCTTTTCGAAGCACATTTGATCTTTCTCATCTGAGCACCTGGCTTCATAAAGCCTGCAGACCCAGCTAGCTTCATGCCTGCACTTACAGACGCTTACACGTTGCCTGAATGTTCGGCTCACCAGTGCCAAGAGTCAGCTTTCACCTCCTGCCTCAGGGATCACAGGCTTCAGCTCATGTTGTTTGACGCTTGTATACATGCTTCTGTGCCTTATTAAAGTGAGCATTTCCACTGACTCTCCTCTTGCCATCACTGGATTGGGGCTTGGATTCTTTCTCTGGTGTTATATATCTCCTGTCATATTCAGCCCAGAAGCAGAAGGATCTATAGCAATCTTTCCAGATCTAGAAAAATAGTGATCGCTACTAGACACCAGCTTATCCATGTGATAAAAGTACTGTTTATTTTTGAGGACCTTAATTTAGCACTTGTCTCTGGAGCTAGGTTTTGTATTGCCTTCATAAGCTTTCCTCTTTCTCTTCCCCTACCCGCCCTGTCTCTCTCTCTCTCTCTGCACACATGGACACACACACACACACACACACACACACACACACACACGAGCCTAGTTCTCTTTGGACACTTCTCCAGCCGTGACTTTAGCAAGGCTTGGCGCTAATGGGGAGCCAGACAGAATTACAGCTCCAAACATTCCCCTGCCGCTGATGCAGCGCATGTGTTATCATATCGCACACCGTAAATTGATTCCAAATCCCTGCCGACGGCGCAGTCTGCATTCCAAACGTGGAAGGCTCTGGCACAGTGAATTGTAAAACAGAAATATGCTATACTTCCTCTTTTAATTTGGGGTGAGCCTAAATGTGCTATGTACTTTTTTTTTGTCTTTTTGAGACCAGGTCTCACTCTGCAGTTCAGACTGGCCTTGAGCTCACTTTGTAGCCCAGGCTGGTGTTGAACTCGCAATGATCCTCCTGCCTCAGCCTCCTAAGTGCTGGGATTACAGGCGTGCGCCACCATGCCCGGTTTTGCTATGTACATTTAATTCTTAGACTACATTTTTTTTCTCTGCAATCACAGAGCAGCCTACAAAATCTCTTTAGTGACATTAGACTACCTGTAAGATCCCTGGGCCCCCCAGTTATTAAAGTCTCTTCCATTCTCTCAGTGAAGGTCAGTCATCAGGAAACAGGACAAGGGGGGGGCTGTTTAAGATAATAAAGTGGGCACTCGCTCAGCTGATGAGAGACGTAAATGATCTCACTATGAGCGTCTCAGGGGAGTAAAGTCTAGGATGTCAAATGCTGTATGAGCTGTTGTATGAGATGAGTCGGGAGGTTGGTTAAATCTCTTCCGAAGTCCCCAGCGCCACAGTGTCTGAGGGGCCCCAATTTCGTCACCATAGTGACACTATTTTCTTACAAAAATTTCACCCGACAAGGTCTTCATTGTTTGTTCATGTGATGAACACTTAGCCCATTTAAAAAAATTTATTTTTAAATTGGCAAATAAAAAATTATATTTATGGTATACGACATGATTTTTTTTTTTCAAACACGAATGCTTTGTGGAATGGCTGCACTGAACAGATTACCACATGCATTACCTCACCTGTTCATTTCTGAGGTGAGACCCCTTCAACTCTCAGCCCCTCCTCAGAATACAAGACCCATGCATTTAATCTGGCATTTCCTCATTAGATCCTTAGAAATAGCCACATAGGTGCACATAGGGGTAGGGCCGTAGTTAACACAGTATTTTGTAATAAACTGGCTGATGCCAGAGGGTGAATTGCCGGGGCAAGTAGTCAAACTTGATAGCAGTTTTCTGCATATTTTCAAATTAAATCTCATTACACGTGCAAGACAGCTAGTGGGACAGTGGCTTACCTTGGTTTCCTCCAACTTTATTAGCCAGTGCCAGCTAATAAATAAATACAACCCGGCCAGCTGCACTCTGACCCCAGGAATTTCGCAGGTTGGGGGGGTAGTGGAGACCTCACTCTGCAGGCCCCCAGGAGGTCTGGCTTCCAGGACTGGCTTGTGTCCAAGCAGCAGAGTGACTTCAGGCGAGATGCCGAGGATCCCAGGTCTTTGCATCTTCAACAGCAAAATCACACGACGAAAGATTTTAATGTAGTTTCTAGGTTGACGCCTTTGATCTTGCTGATTTCAAACTTTCAGGGAATGAAAACAATAATGTTTGAAGGAGGAATGTATAAGATCAAAATAAAACACACCTACCCTTGTAATTTTTTAAAAGGTGTATCTATGTGGGAGAAATAATACACAGAATTATAATAGAAAAGAAGAATTCAACTCTGTTTAAGTATAATAGATGCTTTTATGTCCCGAAAAGTCCAATTAGGAACAATGGCTCTTAAAGTTGGTTTAAACTGAATAGCTATAGAAGCGAATTTTTAAATATCAAAACAGTGTCTAGACCAGTGTAGACTGAAGATCCTCTTGAGACATGTTCTCCTATGTTTCTGTTTATTCTGTTACAACAGATACTGTGCTCAGCATCTTGCTGTGACTAGCAGACAGGGACAGACACAATTTTAAATAGGGAGGCCAAGTAGGATTGTCAAAGAAGTGGCATCTGCCGAGTTTGGTGGCACACACCTCTAATCCCTGATACTTGGGAAGCTGAGGCAGGAGGGTTTTAAGTCAGAGGCCAGCCTGGGCAATTTTGTGAAACTTTGTCTCAAAACAAAGGAGGGAAAAAAAAAGTAAAAAGAGCTGAGGATATAGCAACGCACTCTTTGGATTCAATCTCCAGCACACGCACGCACACACACGCACGCACACAGACGTCCACACATTCAGCACGCACACACATGCGCACACGCACGCACATACACACAAAAGGCTGGCGTGTAGCCTGCAGCTACCTGGCAGAGAACACTGCAGGCCTGAGGCGGGAGGTGGCACTCAGGAGGCGGGGGTGCCCCGGAGGGGCCGGGCGGCTGCAGTAGTGGGAGAAGGGCACAGAAGGGGAGATCGCAGGGACACAGCGCCCTGAGGTCAGGGGCGGTCTCTGATTTTCGTCCTGCAACACTACTGGAGTCACAGGGTTTCCACAGAGACAGCCTCTGACGTGCATTCTATCAGGGAGCCTCGGCTGCCTTGATGCCGCGAAGCTTCAGGTGGGAGTGGCGGCTGCAAGAGGGAGACAGCAGGAGGCGAGTATAGGGATCCAGGGTGGATGTTCTAGCAGCTTGGTCCAGCCCCTAGCAGCGGAGGGGCCGAGCGGTGGTCAGATCTCAGATAATCCCAGACGTGGGGTCGGCGGGGTGCTCTGCAGAGGTCAGGGGTCCCGTCCAAGGGCGGGGAACATGGGTAACTCCAAGGTTTGCTCCCGAGCCACTGGAATGCTAAGCAAATGAAATGCTCAACGCTTGTTTTAAAGGTCCAGCGCTTAAAACGTGGACTGCGTGGGTCCGGTCAGTGTGACTCGAGCTCCCGCTGGCTCTTCTGCGGTCGCCCATTCTCCCTGCCGCAGTCACCCACTTCCCCTTCTCCTTGCTGCCGAAACTCGCGCCTCCCGGAAGCCTCCTCCGAGGCCTCCATGACCATGCCCGGCACAGCGCTGGGCTCTCCTGGGCTATCCCGACTGACCTGCTGTAAGCAAACGGTGTTATTCATGAGATCGCTGTTGTGTTTGCTTCCTTGATAAGCATTTTTCCATTAAGTTCTTGGGGTTTTTTTGGTGGCACTGGGACATTCCAAGATCACTTATTATTATTATTATTATTACTATCAATTTTGAGACAAGGTCGTGTTACATTACCAAACTGCCTTGTGGGGCTGGAACTCGCATCCTCCTGCCTCAGCCTCTCAGAGTGCGGGACCGCAGGTGTGTGCCAACGCGCCCAGCTCCGTCAAGTGCTTCTAACCCCTTCAGGATCCTCTGCACCAGAACCCCCTCACCAACGGGCACCCGGCCTGAACGAACAAAGACTTCCAGACTGTCACGTGGAAGCCTGTGTCAGACCCCTAAGCTCCCCTCACCCCCTTGCCTATCCCAGGAATGCCCCCAGGGTGCAGGTAACCCCCTGCGTGAGCTGGCTCCCCAGAGGTGCTGGCGTGGCTTGATCCACTCCTGTTGGCTCCCGAGTTGACAGCACCAGCTCCGCTCCCATAGAGCTCAACGCCAAAGAACGCGCGGAAAGAAACTCATCTCCGCTCGCCGAGGCCCGCCGCTGCTGTTGGACATCTGACAACTTTGCTAACAGGAGAAAGACAGAGAACAGCACCAAGGGAGGGGCAGGCTCCCCTCCCCTGGGCCTCCTGCCCCCCATCCCCTCTCCTACCCCCTCTCGCCCCCTCCCCTCTCCTGTGATGCTCCGGGTTTCTCGCCCCATGGAACGGCTCCCACAGCCGCACCCGTCCTCCCCCGGGCCTCCTCTCACCCACAGGGCAGGCCAAGGCTCTGGGAAACGGGTAGGCTGCTTCTGAAACTGATTTGATCACATCCTTTTCCTCCTTTAAAACGTGCAGTGGGTTCCTGTTGCTACAGAATAAAATTCACCTCCTGGAGCAGAATCCAATTCCAACAGAGCCCGCAGGGCCCTCTGCACTGACTCTAGGCCACACTGCTGCCCCCTCCATGCCCATCCCTCCTGCCCCATCCCCCCAACCTGTCTTCCCTGAAACCCCACCGACTCCCCAGCCATCTCTGCGCCTCTGCCCTGCCCTGCACGCGGCACCTTGCCCATTTCCTTCCTGGGCTCTTTGACTCCTGTTTCAGGACAAAAGATGCCAACGGTGAGAGCAGCAGTGCTCCCCAGCCACGCGGCGCATGAAGCACGCCTGACGCTCCTGGACCGCAGAGCAGGCACCCGCCCTCCCAGCGCTGCAGAGCGGGCGCTCTTACAATCGCGTGTGCAGGCCAGGCTTTCCCATTTGGCGAAGCCTACTGAGCTCCTGCAGGATCTGTGTTCCCCGTGGGGGTTCCTGGTTTGCTTCCACGGTGCTGGAGATGGAACCCAGGCCTTGCACATCTTAGGCACGTGTGCCACACTGAGCCACACGGATGCACACGTAAGGGACCGACCTGGGAGGGGCGCAGAGCCAGCAGACACCAAGAGCGCCTCCACAGGAACCTTCCTCCTCGGATCCTTGGTGCCTTTTCCTCCCTTTGGCCTTTGTTCGTACTTTGGGCAACATTTTCTGGGTAAATCAGCCACCTGACATGAGGTTCAGCTTGGTTCCGGTCTGCTCCGGAAAATGCCTTACCGTCCCCATCTTTGGACTGTACTCCCATATGGTGTCACAGCTGAGAAACTGAGGCAGGGAGCGTTTGCTGCCACCTGGACTGCTGCTTGAAGAAGGCGGCAGAGCCTGGGGTGAGGGTGAGAAGGCCGCAGGGAGCCGGGGCGGAGCTCCCTGCACCCGAGAGCCCAGCATCGTCCACGCCAAGCTGCTGATCCACAAACCCACTCTGGTCAACGCTGCTGAGTTCTGTTTTATTTTAAGGAGCGTTTACAGACACCTCTACTAGGTTTCCAACTAAAGGGACAAAAATAACTTTGGGCAGCGTTCAGCGAAGCACCACTGTGAGGGCCACCATGACTAAAGGGTAGAGAAAGGTATCTATTAATGGACAGCGAGGTAGCGATCTCTGGGAAGGAGAGAAAGTTCGGGGTCGGTGTGACGGCCGGACTTTGTGAATCAGAGGCCACAGAAGAGGCGAAGACCCGGTAAGGCAAAGACATAGTTGTTGATCTGCTCCACTGTAGAATCTTTAACTTTAAAAAGGAGACAATAAAATTACTCGCAATCTTGTGAAAACAAAGTTAAGAAATGAAGGTCCCTAAATACTATCTGCTGGATATGGCTGGTACAAAAAGCAGGAAGGAACTTCTGTGAGAAGTAAAATATATTTAAATACCCATAAAATGTACTTTATGCCTCCCAGCTGTACATCTAAAAGTGGTCAAAATGGTAAGTTTTATGTTACACACCACACACACACACACACACACACACACAGAGGAAGTTGAGCCCAGGGCCTGAATCATAGCTGTGCCAGGCGCTATCGCTGAGCTACACTCCTAGCCCTAAGTTATCTGTATTTTAACTACAAAAACATTACCCATAAAAAACTGTAACAAACATATTTCTGATTTCTAAATAATATCCTTTTTAAGGAAATTTTGAATTTTATAGCTCCCAAGCTATATACTATCCCACCTATTTGTCTAAGATTCTGGTACTACCCTTAGTTGTCCTGCAAAAGCAAAGGGTCATTAAAAGGAAAAATGAAAACTGTCTGAAAATAGACTTTTATCCGGGCATGGTGGTGCACTCGTGTAACCCCAGCTCTCAGGAGGCAGAGGCAGGATGATCCTTGCAAGTTCGAGACCAGCCTGGGCTATAAAGTGAGCCCAAGGCCAGCCTCAACTGCACAGCTAGACCCAGTCTCAAAAAGACGGAAAAAAAAGAAAAGAAAAGAAAGAAAATAGACTTTTTAAATGATGCTTGGGACCAAACCAGGGCCTTGGGCATGTTAGGCAAGTGCTTTATATGTGAGCTTCGTCCCCTGCCCCCTTTTACGTTTCATTTTGAGATAAGGTTTTGCTAAGTTGCTAAGTTACCCTGGCTGGGCTTGAACTTGCAGTCCTCCTGCTTCAGCCTCCCAGAGAAATTCTGACACAGGGTACAACATGGGCGAACAGTATACTATGTGAAACCAGTTTCAAAAGAACCAACACTTGTAGGATCCTACTCTCAAGAGGTATTTAGCTAATTCATGGAGACAGAAGGTACAAGATTGGGTGGGTGAAGGGTGGGGAGTCATTGGTAACGGGGTAGAATTTCAGTTCGGGGAGATGGAATGGCAGTACAGCATGCACAACAAAGTGGATGTACTTGATGTCACCAAATGTGTCACTAAAAATGGTTTAAAATGACGTTTTTGTCATGCATATCTTGCCACAATTTATGAGGTAAAAAAAAGTCTCAGCTCTCATCTGGTGGCAGTTCCCACGCCTGCTCGCTGCCTGGGTATTTTTAGATGGTGGTAAACTATGGTTGGTTCTCAAAACAGTGCAAGACTCATGAATTGGCTTTTGCTCGTATTAAACACCTCAGAACATAGCAGGAAACCAGACAGCGGCTTTCTCACACTGCACCTGCAGTCGCCAAGTGTCGCGCTGCAGGTTGAGAGGCACAATTATTCTTTCGATTTGCCTCGAGCAAGATCTGGTTAAATGCCTGCTCAGGTGACTCCTGGGAAGACTTAGCGCCCCTGCTTCCCCACCCTCTTCCGCGGGAACAGCAGTAAGAGGCGACCGCTTGCCTTCCACCCGCTTCGTTTTCAAGTATTAGCACCGCGGTCGGTCGCACAGGACCTCTGTCCTCCGGTGCAGCCGGGCCAGGCTCTGCCAGGGCTGGCCCAGGCCCCGGGCAGGAAGGGTCTCTGCCTCGGTCTCGGCGCTGCGGCTGCTCGGCGGGGCAGGGAAATGCAGCTGGAAAGGCAGCGCTGGCCGAGTTCCTCTTTCTGCGGCTGTGGTTTCCGCTTCCCGCCCCCCGAAAATCCCCGGGTGCGTGTTTGCGCCCCTTCCTCCCCAGCACCTCCCCACGCGCCTGTCACCTTGTGCTGCCGTCCGCCTGGCCGTCCTCACTGCCCGAGCCCGCTCCCCTGCCCGTCACGCCCACCGTCGCAGTCCCGCGTGGCCTGGCCGGCGCCTTTCCACGCTCGGGGCTCGCGGGAGCTGCCCGCGGGGAGCCTGCGGTCTCATCAGAGCCTCCGAAATCCACCCTAGGGCGCGGGCGAAGCTCACAGCCATCACCCCTGTAATTTCAGGGGCCCACTGCACACGGGGCCGGGTTCAGCGCCCCAGCCCTGGGCCGGGCGGGCGCGATGCACCCCGGTGGCTCTGGATTTACCCGACGCGCTCACCGGAGAAGAGCTCGCCGAGAGGGTCGTTGCAGGTCTCAGGACACAAGCTCATACTCTACTCGGCAGAAAACAGAACTCTTTGCTACACCCACGTGCCGTCCACTCGAGCCCCGCGGCGCAGGGCGGGAGACTCCAGCCTGAGCTCCGGGGCGCGCGTGCAGCGCCGGGCCTGGCCGTCCGCGCCTCTGCGCGTTGGGTCCCGGCGGCCGAGGTGTCCACCGGGCCGGGCCGCAGCTCTTGGTTGTCTTACGGCCCCACCCGAGAGGCAGGGGCCTCACCCACCTCCACGCCCCGCAGCGCCCCCTGTCTAGGCGAACCTCACAGCCGTCTCCTGCCGGGGTCTCCCCAGCAGTGTGACTACGGAGCAGGTCACCAGGTACCCTCACGCTTAGGAGCCCCCCGTTTTCACTTGCGCCCTCTCTCTCCTGGTCCAGAGGGACTTCTCTCATGGTGGGGGCCGAGACCTTTGACTGTGTCTGTTACCCGCCTCCTCCTGCCTTGGAATCAGGAATGCGCTGGCCTCCCGCAGACCTTCGAGAACAAAGAGCTGGGATTTGTGCTTTCCAAGGCCCCGACTGAAGCCTGGAGCCCAGGGCTGCCCTGGAAAAGTAAGACAGGAAAGACCGCAAGGGTAAGTTCAGGGCCATTTCAACAGCAAGTTTTGAACACAAGCGATGAATGTGATATTTAACACATGATTTTTAGATCTCTGATTTAAAAAACCTCTTGGCTCACCAAATAATCGACAAGTCTTTATATAAACCTGTATGTGTAAACAAATTGATTTCTCTAAAATTTGTTTAGGAGTCATTAAAATTCCTTTTCTGGAGAAAAATTAGCAAGCATTTCTAAGTTTATAGACAATATTCCTCCTAAACTCTATCACCAGTGAACAGGACCAAATCTGGAACTCGCTTACTAACTTTTTAAAACCAAGAAGGTAAAGCAAAAGTAGCTACAAACATCTAGCAGGGTAGAGGGTTCCCATTACCCGGTGCCTATCTAGAACCAGCCGGTTTCACCAGTCCGAACTCGAAACCATTCAGGCAGACTTTGAATTACGGCACAGAACGGGGGCTGTGACAGCGTCCACATTTTCTTTATTGACTTACTCAGTTCTTAAGTCACTTCCCCAGAAGCACTGAGAAATAACTGTTTTCAAGATAGTAATGTGCATTCCTGTCTAAACTTAGTGCCCCGAATGCTTTATATCCATTTCCTTTTTGGATGCTCACAATCACTGTAAGTGGTAGCATTTTTTTAAAGGAATTTTTAAAATAGCATTTGCAGCTGACATTGGCCTACAGATAAATACTGGGCCAAGGGTTCACATAAGGAGGGCTTCCTGGGTAGTTGTCTAGAATGTGCAAAAGATGCCTGCCATCACATCAGCAAGAATAACCATGACCCCTCTGTGTGTGTGTGCGTGTGTGTGTGTGTGCAAATCTGTGAATGACATGACTTTCAGCACTTCATGCTGAGAAAGACTTGAGTGACTCTGAAAACCTACTGAGAAAAGAGCCATAAAATGGATCGGTGGGACAAAGGGAGAGTGATGATTCTTATACATACATCACAATCCAATAGCAAGTAATAAAAGTATTCCTGCGATCTTTACAACCCAGAAGGTCCTCAGCAGCGCACAGGGCCTGGGGGTGTGGCTTGGAGGTCGGGCGCATGCCCAACACATGTGGGGCCCTGGGTTCCATCGCCACCACCATTAAAAAAAAAACAAACAAAAAAGATGAAAACAGAAAACTTGAGAGCTGGAGGCGATCCCTCCCAGAAAAAACAATACTAAAACACTGCTGCCACGACTGTGAGAGTTCTCGTTGCTTATTTTTACTCCAAAATTTCAGTGGCAGGCTCTCCCGTGACGTCAATAAGAGGATAAACTGGCTTGACACAGACGTTACTCAAGCCCGAACCAAGCGACCTTTCCCACTGATTTCTTCCTCGTGGCTCAGCCCCACCTGCACCGTCCAATCACTCGTCCAGCCTTCGCCATCCGACCTTGCCGATATCTGAACTCTCCCTACTTCCCTCCTCGTCCGCTCTGCCCCAAGCTCCTCCCACTTCTTACCCGGATCATCACCAGGCTCGCGTGATGTGTAGCCCCGCAGACCAGAAAGAAAGGGGACCAAGCGATCAGGGACGGAGTCTCCAGGAGGAGAAGTCAAGATAAACCTTTTCTACCTGGGTGTGGGGGCACACGCCAATAATCCCGGCGCTCTGGGAAACTGAGGCAGGAAGATCACAAGCTTGACTCAGACTAAGCAAATTAGAATTTATCTCAAAAAACAAAACAAAAGGCTGGCCCTGTAGATCAATGCTAAGGTCCTGCTTTAATCACCAGTACTGCAAACGAAAAGAAAGGAAACCTCTTCTCTCTGAGATGATCATCCCAGATCCTCATGAGGGTGCTGGAGAGAGACCTGCGCACCTCCCAAGCACGACCTGCACCCTGGGGTGCACGCGAGGAGCTGATGGGCTGTGCAAGAAAGCTTCGTCTCATGCTTTAAATTATTTTTGTATTTTCTAACATACGGCATGCGTATGAAATAGCAAACATAACTATATGGGCGTGTAGCTTTAAAATGTTTTACTGGAGGACTGGGAGTGCCTCTCAGTGGTAAAGTACTTGCCTGGCATGCACAAAGCCCTGGGTTGAATCCCTAGCCCTTCAACTTGTCTTACTGAGAAAGTATTTGCTTTAGAAAGTTCAGTGACCTATGCTGTATAACAGTGAGCAATTTTTTAAAAATCAGTTTTTGTGTTCTTTTTGCTTAAAACACTCCATGGCTTTTCTGTTATTCACAAAGTTCCAGAATCTGTGAAAGTTCCTACAACTTATTGTTTGTTGTTGTTGTTTGAGACAGGGTCTCACTATGCAGTTCAGGCTGAGCTTGAGCTCACTATGTAGCCCAGGCTGGCCTCAAATCATGGCAATCCTCCTGCCTCAGTTTCCTGAGTTCTGGGATAATATGCATGTGCCACCACGCCCAGCCCTACGACTTCTGAAGGAGCTACTTCTCTGGTCCTGCTATAACTAACTCCCTCCCCTGTGTGTGTATGTGGCTCTGCCTGACCTTTATGTCCTTTCAATATCAGGTGTTTTCCATGGGGAATCTTCACAAATGCTGTCCCCTCTTCCTCCACAAACTGTTAGGTTTCAGTTGAAATGTCATTTTCTCCCCCTGAAACTCCCCCAGCCCTAGTCCAGCCCCAAAAGCACTCAGTTAAACTGTCTCCTAGCATCCTGCATTTCCCATTCTGGCACCTATTATAGTAGCCATTTCTGGTTTATGTTCAGTGTCTCCCAAAATAAGCCGTAATCTTCATGAGAACTTGATCATCACTGAAGACTCCAGCACCTGTTATGTGCCCAATAAATGGCCCTGAATGAAAGAATGAATCAGTGTAGCAACATTCACCCCACTTCCTCAGGGTCCCCAGGTCCCACCCCGTGGAGTTGCATGTTCACCAGCCCCGTCTCAGGAACAATTTCACCTTTACTGTAGTATTTTAAGTTGACAACTGTTGTATATGTATGGGGTATGTGTGACATTTTGGGACCTGGCCAGCAAGACTCAGCCCTGATTATCAATCTGCTTCACTGTGGGACACTTCGAGATGCTCCTGGATAGATATCTTTCGCCTGGATTTCCAGTGTCTTTTGTAAAACTTTATCAGAGTGATTACTGAGAGGTAACTACAATTCCTGCTTCTGCTTCTGCCCTGAGTTTCTTTAGAACCAGACCCTGTCATTCATCTTTGTGAATGGTGTAAAGTAGGCATTTCATAAGTGACTGGAGATCTCTGGTGTTGTATGTTTCTTTTATAGAAAAAAATATACATCTTGCTCAATTTCCATGGTTTTCAAACATTTGCCACTACTTCTTATCACGTTTTTGGCTCCAGGGGCTGGTTTTGTGGAAGACCATTTTTTCCACAGACTTGTGGAAAGGGGGGTTTAAAAATTTTTAAAACTCGGGTAGGGACCTGCCCTGAGTCCTCCATCAGCCCTGGACGGTTGGAGCATCCCTGTGGTCCTGCCTGGGCTCCACCCGGCCATGCCCGAGCAGCAGAGCAGCTGCAGTTGTAGGCCTGGCTCGAGCTGAAGGCATGCACTGTGAATTTCACCTGGCCTTGGAGCCTTGTAACCTTGCCATGGTACCTTGCGCGGCTCTGCCCTGAATCCTCAAACAGCCAGAGAGCCGTGGCATATGAAGTGTGACGTACTGAAGGTCCGCCCAGCATACTGCTCCCTCTTAGGGT